>BRDA01078685.1:0-16943 GCA_036984385.1 Crenuchus spilurus
CAACAGTACCACAGGCCGATCACCTCCATGCCACAGACTGTTTTCAGCTCCATGCCACCTCAACAGTGCCACAGGCTGATCACCTCCATGCCACACGGCACTGATGCAGTAATTCATACAAAAGGAGCCTCAATCAAGTACTGAGTGTATATACTGTACATACTTGTCAGTAGAACAACATTTATGTAATAAACATAATTTTTTAATTGGTCTAATGGTTTAATATATTTAATAATATTATAATGTTTTGAGATATTGACTTTTGGGTTTTCATTGTCTGTGTAACCCCCTTTCCTCAGAGAAGTAAGAGTGATCACAAAAGTTTTGTAAATGTTCAAAAAGTGGTTGTTGAATGGTTATGGTGTTCACTTATTCCAAAGCTGTAAAGTTCATGCGGGAAGCAACCATCAGAGGGCAGCGGTCATGGATGAGTAGGCTGGGTGCGCGCGTGCGTTTTCAGTGTCATTAAAGAAGAGACACGAAAGACCTACACACTTGTCATCTCGTGTCTTTTTTCCTGTAAAACAGGTCCGTAAACGTTAATAAAACTCTGAAAACCATAACCAAATGGTTAAAACAAATCGTAAGGGATATTTTTCTGGTGTTATATCACCAAGATGATATGGAGAAGTAGAGAATTTGACTAAGTGAAAAGTAAGCTAACGGCTGCCATAGAAACTAATAGAAAGTAGCTACTCGCTAACCGGCATGAACTAAATCTACATTCGAGTATGAAATGGTTCCAGAAAATGTTCAGTCAGTGATTTTATACATTTATACATGTAGTTTTAGCATTGTAAAGCAAGAATGCACATTTTAAACATATTATCTTTTAAGCTGAATTTCATATACATTGTTGTGTTTAGCTGATTTATTATATTAAAATGATAGCAATATAAAATGGTCTTTTCTATATCTAAGGGAACATAAGTATGTGTTAAAAGCATTTACAAGCTTTACTGAAGAGTTGTTAGAATCAGATTGATGGTAGAGAATTGTTATTGAAGCCAGAAAAGTCAATTGTAATAGGATACGCTGAGTTTATTTACAAGCAAACTCTACAAACAATTACAGATATTTACATTGACTGAATGTAATTGTATACTGATATCAGTCAGAGCAGTTTCATTAAAGAAGAGACACGAAAGACCTACACAACTACTCACTTCGTGTCTGTTTTCTCATGTAAAACGGGGGTATATCGGTTACAGCGTCACCCTCAGGCCTGTAACGTCTGTCAGTCGTAATCAACATTAAAATAAACACTTGAACTGAACTACTGACATAAATGAACTTTTCTATGATATTCTAATGTTTTAGATTAACTTTTATTGCCTGTATTGTACCATTTATACATTTCTTCAGTCACGTTTTTTAAATTCTGAATCATATCCTAATGAAAGCATTAATCGTGTCCTAATGAATGATAATCACATCATGATTTCAGAGATGATGTTTTAACAGGATTCAACTCCAGTTGAGAAGCTTCAGCAGGCAGGATGTGTCTTGTGTGATATGGGTCAGAACCAATAGAGGGAGCCAGCACACAAGACATCAGCACAAGTCTAACTTACTAGTTAGACTAGTGTCTGTTCTTGTACTTCTATCTTTGTGGACCACTGGTCCCCATATCACAATTATTGTACATTTGCTTATGAAAACAGTAGAAAGATTTAATTAAGGCAACTGGGGTTAAGCCTAAGGTCAGGTTTAGTGTTAAGCAAAGGGTTAGGGTTAAGCTTATGTTTTGGTTTAGGGTTAAGTTTAGGATTATATTTATAGTTATGCTTAAGGTTAAGTGTAGGGTTAAGGTTTAGGTTAAGATTACAGTTAGGTTTAAGTTTAAGCTTATGGTTGGTTTGAGGTTAAGATTATGGTTAGATTTAAAGTTATGCATAAGGTTAAGTTTAGAGATTAGGTTTATATTTAAGTTTATGGTTAGGATTAGTTTTAGGCTTAAGCCTACCATACACCTAACGACTTTGAAAAGATTCTTTTTTACAAAGCCAACATATATTGAACATTATTCTTACAAACAATATCAATACAACATATAACAATGGAGGAAAGTGAGCATGTCAACATGCTAAGAACTGAGGCTTGTCTTGCGCTTTGATGCAATGTTTCCTGCAGCTGAAAACAGGCGCTCTGATGACGTGGATGTAGCTGAAATACACAGCAGAGACTTTGCCAGTTCTGCCAGTGTTGGATAGTGCGCTGCGTTTCCTATTGTTGTTTTCTTCTCGCACGTTGTCGCTCTTTTCCCTCGTTGCTTCCATATTCCCACTTCTCAACTAAAAATCTCCGCGCCTCCGCCTTCCTGTGCGTGGGTGACGTAAGCGTGGTGTGCCACATTAAAAGTCATCCGTGCGAAATACCGTGCGCTGAGTTTTAAAAGTAAATAAACGATTACTCGAGGCACAGAAAATTACTCTATCGTTTTTTGTAATCGAGTAACTCGAATTACTCAAGTAATCGTTTCACCCCTAGTACTTTGTACAACCTCCTTTGGCCAAAAAGACAGCACTTAATTTTCTCCTATATCTCTTCACAAGATGGGAGAATACAGAAAGAGGGATCTTCGATCCTCTTTGCACAACCTCTCTAAATCGTTCAGAGTCCGGGGTCTTCTCCTATGCACTCTCCCCACTGGTTTTCTATTGGTTTGAGGTCTGGCGACTGAGATGACCATGATAGGAGCTTGACTTTGTGTCTTGTGAACCATTTTTGAGTAGATCTGGCCACATGTTTAAGGTCATTATCTTGCTGAAAGACCAAGTGATGACCCATCTTCAGCTTTCGGGCAGAGGCCACCAGATTCTGATTCAAAATGTCCTGATATTTCCAAGAGTTCATGATCCCATGTATACTTACAAGGTCCCCAGGTCCTTTGGAGGAGAAACAGGCCCACAGCATCACTGATCCTCCCCCATACTTAACAGTGGGCATGAGGTGTTTTTCTGCGTACTCATCCTTGGTGTTACATCAGACCCATTTATAGTGTTTGTTGCCAAAAAGCTCTATTTTGGTCTCATCTGACCAAAGCACACAGTCCCAGTTAAAATCCCAGTACTGCTTGGCAAACTCCACCTGTTTACGCTTATGAGTATAACTCAGAAAAGGCTTTATCCATGCATGCCTCCCAAAAAGTTTGTTGGCATGTAGATAGCGCCTGATGGTAATTTGGGAGACTTCATAACCCCAATATGCTACCATTTGATTAAATTCTCTTACAGTGAGCTTTGGAGAACGTTTTACTTCTCTTACCATCCTTCTCACTGTGTGTGGTGGCAAGATACACTTGCGTCCTCTTCCAGGCTTGTTTATCACAGTTCCAGATGTTTTGAACTTTTTGATGATTGCTCTGACTGTAGATAAGGGCATTTGCAGGTGAGTGGCTATTTTCTTGTAGCCATTGCCTGATTTATGAAGGTCAACACACATCTGCCTTACTTGAATAGTGTCTTCTCTTGTCTTTCCCATGTTTAAGAGTGAGTAAAAGAAATAGGCCTTTGTGTGATGCCATATTTATACCCCAGGGAAACAGGAAGTGATGAATTACTAATTAAAGGTTCCTAGATACTTTGATCAACTTTATAAACTACAGTAGAAATGACATAAATGGTTCAAATACATTTATTTCCAAGAAATTGTTAAAGGTGTCAATAATTGTGGAGCAGGTCATTTTGGGAAATAATTATTTCTTAGTCAGGATTTTTTCTTTATTTTTTTCACTTGCTTTGAAGGTTGTTTTTTCCTAAACTTTATCAGAGTGAGATTATTCTTCTGCAATAAAAAAAATATTTTAAGGCTTTTAACACATTTTAACTAGGGGTGCCAATAATTATGGAGGGTGCTGTATGTTGTGGTTTAAAATATTGTAACACTGTGCACCGGATTAGGGAAGATGTGTGTAGGTTTATGGGGTAATGTGTTTAATAACAAACAACATTCAAATCCAAACAAACAAGATAATATAACAAAAAGAACAAACAGAAACAGGATAAAAAGATCCAAGCTAAATAGAGGACCAACTAGGTCTCAAGAGAAACAGGCTAAACAGATAAGCAAGCAATACACAGGTTCAACTAGGCCTTACACAAGACAGGATATGTCAGCTAAACAATATCATAAAAGCCAACTAGGCCTCAAGCTACACAAGCTAAACAGCTAAAGAGGCTAAACAGGCTATGATTTGAAGGACCTTGAAAAGACAGAAGGCTGTGTTAAAGCATGCAGAACAACAATACCAACAAGGAATAGTTCTCCAGGCTTGGCTTAAGTAGTCCTGAAAATCAGCATCTGAATGGGAGAGAGCTGGAGAGGTAAGTCACATGGGCTCAGTGGAGCACAGACGATTCTGAGAAGGGTAGTTCCAAGATGATGTGAGAGGAGATGTGACATGCTGGAGGAGCTGGCTTCATGACAAATATATAACTATTGTAATGACTGCCAGAAGCTAGGATCCAAGGGCGAATATTTAATAAACAAGACGATAATAATAAACAAAGTAACCCAAGAGAGTTGGGTGAGAGAATTTCAAGGCAAACAAGAACAAAAGGGTAATCCAAAATCAGGGTCAATGAAAAACAATATCAATCACAGAATAAGAATAGCTTAAAGGACAGGAATACTAGGTAACACCATCAAGACCTCACATTGATTAGAGGGCATGCTATGTTTAAATAGATAGTATGATGTGAGGAAACAGTCTTCAGGTGAGGATAAACTGACTAGAATTCTGGCGACAGCGACCTCTTGATTGCTGCTTGATTGTTCTTATAAAGAATCTGATTTCTTTTCTAAGCTCTATTATCTTGGTGATGATGACATTTGTGTCAGTCACTTGCTGAAGTGGCTTTGCTTCAGCTGTGTTAGCATCACCTGGCCTTAAAACTGCATTATCCTACAACTTTTCACCATCAAATGCTTTTAGTTTCTCTTTCTTTCTTGTACTATGACTCCTGGCAACTTTCTTGTAGTCTGAAGTCTGGGAACTGAAGCTTGGATGTGGATTAGATTTGGGACAGTGGAGCTACAGCAGAAAGCTGCCAATTGGCAGTTGAACTGAATGCTACCTTGAAACTATGTGATGTGGTGCTACCATTTAAATGTTAAATATGACTAACTTCTGAACTGAAATATAGTGGTAACCCTACTTACGAGTTTAATCCGTGCAGGAGCCGAGCTCGTTAGCTGGTTTACTCGTTAGCTGGATGCATTTTCCCCATAAGAATACATGTAAAACTGATTAATCCGTGTCAGCCGGCCAATATACAGTATACTTTAATATGCTAAATAATGTGTTTATGGGGTTTTTTTTAATATAAACGAGACGACGACGGTGCTCGTGTAGGCTGGCCGCTAAGGAGGACAGGAGGACGGGCGTACGTCTATGGCATGGTTACACTTATTATATGAAAAGTAAAAGTAAAATGTATCTAACTTTCTTGTTCACTACCTTTTGCTACCTTAGCATCGCTTTCACTAACACTTTCACTTTCACTGGACAGCGGTCAAAGGTAATGACTGACCTCTTCTTCTACGCTAGCATATATGGGATGCTACGACCGCCGCGCCCCTACCGGTTGGCATACTTGAACTAATTTAGGCTACTCGTTACTTGGAATTTTATTCGTTACCTGGAACAAAATTATTCTGAGATCTCGACTCGTTACCTGGAATACTCCTTAGTGGGGATGCATGTTCAAATGAAGCTACCAGTGAACTTCTATTAAGCTAATGAAACTGATTACAGGACTATGAAATGATCAGAGTGATGAGAGAGTATCTTTAGCTGTAGATTCAGTGCAGTGCTGTGTTGATGTTCTTCAGTGAGTTTGGCTGAATGAAGATGAACATCTGGTGAATGTGCTGCTCTATTCTGGGAGAAAACAGACCACTCAGGACTGTTGATGTAAATCTGAGTTTCACCTCACTGCTCTCTCTCTCTCTCTCTCTCTCTCTCTCTCTCTCACATACACGCACACACACTCACTTTTTTTCTGGTTGTGATGGGTGGGGTCTGGTTTCAGTTCATACTTTTGTGCTGTTATTTTTAGTGTGTCATAGCATCTTCATTTTACAATAATAATTTAAAAAAATGTTAAAAAATAATTTTAAAAAATATATTTGTTTTATTGTTTTAGTTAGACGTGCAGAGGCAGTAAAGAACCATGAGTGCTGATATGGTTCATGTTCTTATTATTAGTGTCTTTTCCTCTAGAACTTTCTTAAAGTATCTCTGATCAGCTTTTAAATATACACATAATATTCTGACTTCATCATGTCAGTGTGAATGAAAACATTTCTACACTGTTATTGTCAGTAGTGTGTGTGTGTGTGTGTGTGTGTGTGTGTGTGCGCGCGCATGTGTGTTTGCTTAGTGACTCTTTTATCCTGTTAATCATAAGACAGACACAGTTCAAAGGTTCAGCGCAGTGACTTTTGATGAATGCAATATTAAAGAGGACTGTAAGCTTTGTGAAAATGCTGTACCACCCCTCATAAACAGGCCAGGCTGATGGGAGTTCACTGGTTAGGGAGTTCAGTCCAAAGTTTACTCACACACACACACACATTCACACAATAGCTGATAGAGTTTGTGTGTTTTAACCACGCCTTACATTCCCACAGCCTATGTGAAATACCATGAAGTCAGTGCAGCCACACACACAAATCATCACTTCACACAGTCTATGTGACACTCAGTTTGAATAAAGCACAATAGTCAGTGCAGTTTAAGTACACAACATAATAAAGTTTAGTCCTCTCAAACATGCTTAAAGAAACATCACAGCCTAGCCTGTCTTTAAGATGAGAGCACAAAAAGAGGTTAAACCAAGCGCTTGCATCAACAAATGACATATGAGCAAACAATGACACCTCGAGCTGAGAGACAAGAGCTGTGGTCTTTGCAGAGCAGCACAGGAGGTCACTCTGCTCACTTCTCGTTGCTGCACATGTTTGTCTGTAGTTTCTGCTCACTGCATAGTTACAACAGGAAATACGTCAGAGGTCAAAGGCTTGCTAGGTGACTAGCTTTAGCTGTTCATTCTGAAATGGGAGAGTCCAGACAAAATATAAGTAATAATTTAAATTGATAGCTATTGTAGTTAACATACATTTCTTGGGAAAACAGCTAGCTAACAATAAGCCACAATTCTTAAGAAGTCAGTGCTATGTAATTTTAAAGTTTCAAATTTTATGTAAAACTTCTCATAAACAATTTAAATGAATATTGCTTATATTTTTCATGAACCCTCCCACTTCAAGACGAACAGCCAAACATGGGGGGGAGTGCTATCCAGATCCCACCTCCTCAGTGGCACAGTGGGTAATTGAGGCAGTGACAATTCAACTAACTAGTCATCAGCTAACATTGCTTGCAGCTGTGACTAGCTTATTTTGTTATGTTTATGTTTTTGTTTTACACTTTCCACTTTCTATAGTTTCCTACTTCTTATATATGCACTTTGCTCTAACCTAGTGATTTTAGCTCCTCCTAAAATGGGGAAACGATTTAAGAGGAGCTCCACAATGTCCCTGGATATCTGGTTTTAGCGTTACAATGTAAATAATCTCTGCACTGGTTGCCTGTACTGGCTGATTTACAAAGCAGGTTGGGCTGAATCTAAACTGCTGAACTCTGAATTGAGATACTGTGTGTAAAGGTGATGGTGTTTGTGACATCACAAATGAAAAACGTGGTTTTGGTTCCTCTTGTGGTTCATTGTTCATGTTCTTAGAGGTTTTTCTTGCTAATGCTTCTTGGTTGTCACAGCATGTGTTTAGATGGGATACTCCCTGTTATATTTTATGTCACAGCACTAGAGAATGAGAAGGCCATGAACTATCACTCAGCTATTGCAGTGCTTCCTCCCAGCATAACAATGACCTCCAGAACAATCTATTCAGCAAAAACACACTTACCACAAATCTATTCTTTATAATTTCCTGTTTCTCCACATCTCACTGTTGCAATATTGCTACCCATTATTTGCATGTTAACATCTCAGGCTGACAGTAATATTAGTGAATGGTAAATGACCCCATGTTCTGGTGCTATCAGTGGAATGTAGTATTAGTGGTCTATCTTTTGGAGAGACCATGTGACCTCCTCTCTCAGTGGGCAGGAATGTGTCTTGAATGGGCCAAAGTGTGGGAGGGTTTCCTGCAGTGTCCATTTCAGAGGTCTCTAGAATGACTTTGAAAATAACAACAGCTAGCTAACATTTAAATGAAGGTCATAGATCGATATTTGCTACAAGTATGATGATATCTGAACTTTTATGAGTGTAAACTTTAAGAGCTCCACAAAAGTGCACCAGGCTATTTTTTTCTGACTTGGGACGACAACCATGCACTCATGCTTTCACACAGTGTTGATAAGAGCTCAAGGAATAGCACAATTCTACACTGGGCTTCTGTAAAGCCCTGGATTTCATGTGCACAATGCAATGCACACTTAAGTAGTTTGCCAAAATGTAGACAAAATGTATAAAAGGTAGACAGACAAAAATGTAAACAAAGCACCCAAATGTAGACAAAACAAATAAAATATAGACAAAAC
The DNA here is from genome assembly GCA_036984385.1 of Crenuchus spilurus. Classification (NCBI taxonomy): domain Eukaryota; kingdom Metazoa; phylum Chordata; class Actinopteri; order Characiformes; family Crenuchidae; genus Crenuchus; species Crenuchus spilurus. The sequence goes on from BRDA01078685.1 coordinate 8,573, forward strand.
AGACAAACAGAAAATAGTAGAAGTAGTAATATTAGTATTCATATTCAGTCATAGTAGCAGTAGTAGTATTTGTGTAGTATGTGAAATGATTTTAGTAGTACAATTATTGTTATTATTATTATTATTATTATTATTATTATTATTATTATTATTAATAGTAGTAGTAGTAGTAGTAGTAGCAGCAGCAGTATTAGTAGTGGTGGTGATGTATTAGTGCAAGTGTAGTACTGATAGTATTATTAGTTTTAATGATAATGGTAGTATTAGTAACAGAAGCAGCAGCACTATTTGTAGTAGTAGTAGTAGTAGTAGAATTTGCAGTAGCAATAGTACTAGTATTAGCAATAGTTTAGTATAGTATAATGTATAGAACATTAGTAGTAGGAGTAATATATGTATTTGTAGTAGTAACAGCACTAGTAGTGCAAGTGGTATTATTAGTGCTTGTGGTGGGAGTAGTAGTATTAGTAGCAGAAGTAGCAACGGTATTTGTGTTAATTGTAGTAGTAGTTGTCATATTTGTAGTAGTAGTAATAGCCATATCATTAGCAGTAGTAGTAGTAGTAGCATTAGTAGTAGAGGTAATATATGTAGTAGTAGTAATACCAGTAGCAGAAGTGTAAATAGTACTAGCAGTGTCAGTAGTATTAGTAATATTACAAGTCGTGTTAGTATTAGTAGAAGTGTCAGTAGTATAAGCAGTAGTGTTAGTAATAGTAGCAGCAGTAGTGTTAGTAGTAGTAGTAGTAGCAGTAGTGTTAGTAGTAGTAGTGCTAGTAGTAGTAGCATCAGCAGTGTTAGTAGTAGCAGTAGTAGTGCATTACAATTACATAACTTACAGATTAGTTTCATAGAAGTCACTGAATACTAAGCCTTAAGATTAATAAAAAATGGGCCCCTAGTGGCTCAATGGACACTGACACTATGATCAGCCATCGACACTGTCATCAACAGTCGGGACTCAAGAGAGCAAGAATTGACCATGCTCTATCTCTCTGGGTGGGTAGATTCACTCTCTGGGTGGGTAGACCACTCTCTCCCCATCACAACTAAGTAATGTCCACTGGCTCAGGTGTCTGCCAGCTGATCCATCAGAGCTGGGGATCCTGCATTTTCTGCTGAGCTTGTTGGCTGCCCAGTGATGATGTATCAGCCACAGTTAGAAAACAGGTGGTGGCTGACTTCACATGCATCAAACAAGGCCTATGCTAGTCTTCACCCTTCTAGAGTCAGGGACCTTACAATTGAATGTGAGAGTCCTGGTAAATGGGCGAGTTGATTGGCTACCATTACATTTGGGGCGTGGGGGGGTGTCTGTGTGAATAAAATAATAAATAATGATAAAAACAAATGTTGAGCTGCATTATATTGCAAAGTTACATTTCAATGCAATTGACTTTTCCCAGCAAAAAAAAAAAAAAAAGTCAGGGAGTGTCTACTGTTTGTGTTTGATTTGCAAATATTTTTATGACAGGTCGATTGTGGTGTTAAATGAAACCATAGCAGCAACGCAGTGACCTTACATAAACAAAACATCTGTATTGTTGTTATGACAGGTATTAAACATGCTAAGACATAGTATAATTTTACTGGTATTCAACAAGTCATACAGAACCAGGTTCCCACTATTGCACTATAATATAAAATGTCTTAAACATCACTGCTGTAAAGGTGTAACGATAATAACAAATTAAGCTGTTGGAAACAGTCCAGAGTAGGATGACAATATTCCACAGAAATATGCTTCAGCATGCTTACTTCCTCTGGAATACATAAATAAATATATACATAAAACATACCCTATTGAGTAAGATTCTGATTAAAAGTGACTATTAAAACTGTATAAGTGTGTATCTCTCAGACTACAACTGTCACACTCCTAATATCAACACTCCTGAAGCAGAGACAACATCAGAAGTGTCTTATCTGGACTGAGCAGAACCAGAACTGGACTGTTACTCAGTACAAAGTCCTCTGTTTACATTTCATTAGTAAATCAGCTGCTAGAGTCTGGAGGAAGAGTGGAGAGACACACAATACAAGGTGTCTGAAGTCCAGTGTGCAGGTTCTGCAGTCTGTGATGGTTTGGGCTGCTGGTGTTGGTCCACTGTGTTTAGTCCAAAGTCAACACAGCTGAAATTTTACAGCACTTCATGCTTCCATCTGCTGACAAGCTTTATGGAGATGCCCAGCAGCTGCCAACAGTGCCAACACTCCTACTGTCCATCATATTACTGTGACTGATTGGCCAACTCATGAGCTATAAGCCACACTGATCAACATTAAAACAACAAAGGCTGAAATATGTCACTGGATATAAATTAGTTGACAGTTTACTTTTGAATAAAATTATGAACATAAAAAACTTATTCATGATATTATAAATAAAGCGTATGGTAATGTAACTGATGCCTTTTCTATTTTAATTAATTCATTGTTACATTGGTCTAATCTGTATTTTTAGTGGATTATACAGTTATAACCAAAAACATAGACGCAGTGGCATTATGGGAAATGTAGTGCCTCTAGTGAATTTTGGATAAATTGTCTTTCTATCTAAATTTACGTGCACCCAACTAAATTGGAACTAATGACACCCCTGCCCCTTTCAAGTGAACCTTGGACCAAAAAATGTATCCTAAATTAAATGGGCTCACCGGAGCCTAGAAAATCAAACTGAAAATCTTATTTTGGAGACGTTATGAGAAGAAACAGTCCAATTGAGAAGACAGTTATGCTGGAACAGTTGAAGGTAAAGGCAACAAGATGGATACAATCAGAAGCATCATGAGTGAGACATTTAGAAACCTGTAGACCTAAACAGAAGACAGGCTGTTCAGGAGAAACACTGTTCATGTGGTCACCAGGAGTCAGAATCCATGTGACGACTCTTAAGTTCAGTGTGTGGTCATTACTATTACAACTAATTATTTAGGGTATAATTATTCATACTCTATAACTTCTCCTTTATAAAATCCATAGTGACTTAGTGTGCAGGTATTATGTTGCAGTAGATGAGGTTATGTCAAGTGTTTCACATTAGACTCCTGCTCTCTTTATCATGATCGATGACTCGTTGTCACACATAGTTACTTTCAGTGAAAGTGAAATAAATGTCTGTGAAGGTGTATTCCTTAAAAGCCATAAAAGGCTCTTTATTGTCTGACCGAAGATCCATCACTGTGGAAATATGTATATCTGTGTATAGGGCATCAAAAAAATTTACAGAAAATACACATATCACTAATTCACCCTTTAACATCCTCACCAAGAAAGAAGAAATTGAATTATTATTAATATTTTGGGCAGGTGGTGGTGGGGTCAATAATAAAAACAATCATTGTTTTTTGTTTGTTTGTTTGTTTGTTTTTTAAACCCACAGTTTATTTTATGTACATTTAAAAACATACAATGAGATGCATTTTGTGGTAAAATCAGAACATAAACTACAAAAACAAAAACTCTGCAATAACACTAATGTTATTCCCTTTTTAAACATCACACTAATGTTGTAACAGCACTAATGATTTTTCATTTGATGCAGTTTAGTTCTTGTGGTGGCTATGAAGCTGCTGGTTTGCATTCAGACAAGAAAATGTTACATTTCTAGAGAATTTGAGAGGATGTTTTTTAGCTTAATATACCGCTCCTGATTGGTAGAGATGGCACAGTCACATTGTGTTAAGTTCAACACCTTCATCAATAAGATATAATGACTCAAATGTGCTCTACCAAATGGTTGAGCAGAATGTTAAAGGGTTATTAAAGCTTTTAACAATTCTTGCACTGTCCTTTAACTGAACTGCATTGTAAGTGTGTTCTAAGTTTTGTCAAAAATTCTTAACTAATGCACTAATTAATGAACTAATTAGCATGAGTACATACATTGGTAAAACACACACAGGGTGTCCTGTTTGCTTCTTTATCCAAACAGTCATGAATAGCTTTAATATTAATGTAGATCTGGTGATGAAATGTGTATTAAATAAACCTGATATATCATGAGCTGAAAATGCCCAGGATGCAGTTCTTTGCTCTTGCTCAGGCGATGATGTGGTCTCCCCATCCAAAAATGAGGCCCCACGCACAGTGTGTAGTCCGCATATGTGGAGAGCCAGCCCTGGTGGCAGGCGACCAACGGAGATGGCTGGAGGGGGCGCCGGCCTCCACTCCAACACCCACAGATAGTAGTCATTAGAAATGAGCATTCGTCTACCTGCACTGTAATCAAACATGTCCAGTCTTTTTCACACAGATTAAAGTTTATTTAACCCACATTTCATCACCACATCAGTCTTACATAACTTTCATCAGTATTACAGTTATTCACAATCATAAATACTTTATTGATCCCACAGGGAAACTACAGATAGTTACAGTTCTCCATTAATACATAATAGAATAAGAATAAACAGAATAGAAGAATATATTAGAGAATAAAGAATAAAATGTAACATTCTAATTATAACAATACACTTATTCACATCAGTCCAGAAATCAGTAAAGCAGTGTGTACACATTAAATGTTGTTTGTGGGAATGTATGTGGCTTGTAATATAAATAATGATAGTGTTTGTGAAAAGAATGAACCTGGATTAAGTGAAACCACAGGATCACTTATTGAGGGAGGAGTTATAGAGTTTGATGGCTACAGGTAAGAATGACCTCCTGTGATGCTCTGTGGTGGATTTTGGGGGAATGAGTCTAGAACTGAATGTGCTCCTGTGTCTCTCCAGTGTGCTGTAGAGTGGATGAGAGACATTGTCCATAATGGCCTGCAGCTTAGAGAGCATCCTCCTCTCTGTTACTGTCGACAGACAGTCCAGCTCAACACCGACTACATCACCAGCCCTGCGGATCAGTTTATTCAGTCTGTTTGCATCTGCCACCCTCAGTCAGCATGCAACAGCATAGAGGCTCGCACTCGCCACCACAGACTCATTAAAGATCTTAAGCATGGTCCTACAGATGTTAAAGGACCTCAGGCGCCTCAGAAAATAGAGACGACTTTGGCCCTTTTTGTGCAGAGCATCGTTGTTCTTAGCCCAGTCCAGTTTATTGTCAATGTGAACTCCCAAATATTTGTAGTCCTCCACAGTGTCCACACTGACCACCCTGATGGAAATAGGGGTCACCTGTGTCTTGTCCTTCCTCAGGTCCACAACCAATTCCTTTGTCTTTGTCACATTGAGCTGCAGATGGTTCAGCTCACACCATGTGACAAAGTCCTTTACTGTCCTCCTGTACTCCTCCTCATCACCCCTGCTGATACAGCCAGCTACTGCCAAGTCATCAGAGAACTTCTTAAGGTGGCAAGTCTCTGTACAGTAGCTGAAGTCCGTGGTGTAGAGGGTGAAGAGGAAGGGAGCGAGGACTGTTCCCTGTGGAGCCCCAGTGTTGCTGATCACTCTGTCTTACACACAGTGCTGCAGGCGTACAAACTGTGGTCTGCCAGTCAGGTAGTCTACAATCCAGGACACCTGGGGGGCATCCACCTGCATTGCAGTCAGCTCGTCTCCCAGAAGAGCAGGCCGGATAGTGTTGAATGCACTGGAAAAGTCAAAATACATGATCCTCACAGTGCTGCCCGGTTTATCCAGGTGGGCGTAGACTCTGTTCAGGAGGTAAATGATGGCGTCCTCAACTCCCAGACGTGGCTGAGGCAAACTGGAGAGGGTCTAGAAGTAGTTTAACCATGGACATGGAGCTGTTCCAGGACGATCCTCTCCATGATTTTCATGATGTGGGACGTCAGTGCCACTGGTCTGTAGTCCTGGATGTCACTGGGTCGTGAATTTCTATTTCTGTAGCAAAACCACAGTGAGAGGTATTATCCACAAATGGAGAAAACATGGAACATAGGTGAACCTTCCCAGAAGCGGCCGGCCTACCAAAATTACTCCAGGAGTACATTGACGACTCATCCTAGAGGTCACAAAAGAATCCAGAACAACATCTGAAGCAGTGCAGGCTGCATCTGCCTCAGTTAACATCAGTGTTCATGATTCAACAATAAGAAAGAGAGACTGGGCAAAAGTGGTATCCATGCGAGAGTTCCAAGACCAAAACCACTGCTGACCAAAAAAAAACACAAAGGCCCATCTCACATTTGCCAAAAAAACATCTGGATGATCCCCAAGACTTTTGGGGAAATATTTTGTGGACTGACAGAAAAGTGGATCTTTTTGAAGGTGTGTGTCATGTTACATCTGTTGCTAAACTAACACAGCATTTCAAAAGGATTACTAATACCTTTTCACAGCACATACTTTAAACATACTGTTGACTGTGTATACTTACACTGACACAGCTCAGGAAATAAAAATATAATATAATCTTACATTATATGTGTGTGTGTGTGTGTGTGTGTGTGTGAAGTATATTTCTATGACACAGACAAATTCTGTGTATTGGCACAGTGACACATTTCAGGTTTTGCGTAAATGAGCTTGCTTGTGGCTTCTTGATTCCCAGCACTGGGTTGACTGGGTTTGGTACAACATTTATGCATTTCTGACGAATTACACCTATAGTGCTGAAACAGGTCAGCCACATCTGTCACACTACTCTGGAAAAACAATAGTGTTTATTTATTGCCAAGGAAACCTTTTACAGCTAAAGTCTGTTTTAACGTGAGTAAACTTAAGAATTTTATATGTTACAACTTGTTAATCTGTCACGCTTATCTATTCCACATCTTTATCTCTGTAAGAAGCAGGACTGTTTATATCAGGTCACCCAGTTACTACAGCACACAACTTTATCTCAGGAGAGTCTCAGACCAACAGATGAACAATCATACAAGCCCAGAGTCTGAACTCTCATTATGGTTTACATTTGACACCTACAACCCAAAATCCAAAGAAGTTCTTATAAACCTATTAATCTTATAGAACCATATTTTATTCACAATAGAACATAGAACACATTTCAGAAAAAAAGATGGCAGCAAAACATCTTAAAAATGTTGGCCAACAAAAGGCTAGAATATAAGTGGTACTAATACAATAACAGCTAGAGGCAACTAAGTGACATGACTGGATATAAAAAGAGCATTTTAGAGAGAAGGACTGACTGCTTTTGTGTGTCATGTAGCACACTAGAACCGGGATGACGCATACAGGTTACCAAAACAAGACTTATTATAAGTGCGATCCAGTAACGTAGTCTAATATACAGCCAATGGGTCAAAACCAAAAGCACAACAAACTGAATGACAGAGACCCAAATGAAGAGTCCAAAAACAAGCTTTGGGTCAAAACCAGCAAGAGCAGAGAAAAACTGACAAAACAGACAAAAGAAAACTAATCACTAATAATGAAAAACAGATCACAGAATAACAACACAGATGACAAAAACAAAAACAGACAAAATCTAACAGAAGTACTCAGGTAAACAACGAAAGCTAAAGCAAGATAACACAGTGGTAACTAGGACAGGACAACACTAGGAATAATATTAACAGGAAAAGCTAACTACGGAAACATAAACACTAAGGGAAACAGACAGACAAGCTAATAGTAGGAATATTAATAAACAAACAACATATGGACAGTACTAAACTAAAGATACAAAGACAAAAACAGGATAAAGCTAAACAATCACAACAACGATAAAGGTAAACAATCAGAATCAGGGTATCAGAAGGCTTTGTGACTGTGAATGAAAATAAGAATATTAAGCAATTAGTAAAGTTCAGGATTCAGACTAAATAGTCATGTTAATGAAGGTCCAACAAAGAACAGCTGGGCGGAGAGTCACATGAGTCTCTTGAGGGAATTCTGGGCAATGTAGTTTTTTGAGTGAACTCCACAGGAAGTCACATGATGCTCAGGAACACTAAGGATCATGGGATATGGAGTTCTATGTAGGCCAGATATGTCAGTGACAGAATGGAACAGAGCTCGGATGAGCAGAGAGCGTGACATTGGGTGCCAAGGAAGAGTGTGAAGGAAGTAGCTGAATTTGCAGATGTACAGAAGTGTACAGTCTTACAGGTCTACCAGCAGTGCTAACAATACCAGTCTACCGGACATTCTCCTCAGAACTGAGGTGGACAGCACACAAGGCTGAAGGCCTCTCCACTCTGCTTCATATGTTGATGCTCTGCAGGTCTCTGTGGAGAGTTCTTTCACAAACTGCTTGTGAAGGACCTGTGTTGACTTCTAGAAGTCATTCTTGCCTGGAAGTGAAGAGATTTTCATTCACAAGCTGTGAAACCCGCCGGTGGTCCCTGTCCATCAGTTTCAGCCTCAGTTCTGAGGAGAATGTCCTGTAGACTGGCATTGTTAGCACTGCTGGTAGACCTGTATGACTGTACACTTCAGTACACCTGCAAATTCAGCTACTTCCTTCACACTCTGACCTTTAA
>BRDA01078689.1:0-11864 GCA_036984385.1 Crenuchus spilurus
AATTTTTATTCACAATTTGTATAGCGTCCCAACTTTTTTGGAATCCGGTTTGTAAAATTCAATGATACTCAAGTAAAATGTTAAACCTAATAATGTAGTAATATATTATGTTAGTACATTACTTGGTCTTTATTTGGAAAGGCCACTACTGGGATTATACATTTTAATTGCATTTTATAAATTAAAAATATATCTTATTGACATTGGGTTCTCTTAGAACATTGTCTTCATGTGGATTCTCTTAGGAAGTTGCCATGTTTCCAGCAACAATATGATGTTAGTCAAATATTACTTCCATGGCCTGTGATTATAACTGTGCCCACTTATCAAGTGACTAGGAGAAATTCATTTGACTACCAAAGAACTTGGCAGCTCAAATTTCTCCTGTCCTGTTGTTGTCCCAAATTAATGTGTTGATATAATGCAAAAGCTGTAGCTTGTATTCAAGTCATTTGTAGAGCAAATATACAGTCAGCATAAAATAAAATTAAAAAACAACAACAGAGTACAGAAATGTACACCACGAAAACTCAGCATGCATCATTTTTTATGCGACAGTCTGCACAGCAGTTGTGGTGGCCCAGTTCACACTTCTAGTATTAAATGGTGCTCTTAGGGGCCGATTTTCATTGCTCTTTTTTTGTAGAATCGCCATGTTGCCAAATGCCTGGAGCAGCTTGGGATGTTCAAGCGTAGCTATGTACCAGTGGTCAGAGGAAGGACACTTGAAACCCCAGCCCTGAATAGCCTAATGCAACTGCGAATTGAACTGTGTTTCGTATCTGCAGAAAATATCAATACAGTGTCATTCAACAGTATATCACAGCATCCTTCATATTGTCCTAAGACATGATCTTTCTTTTTTTGTTCTTGTAAAGGACATAAGTTTTTAGCTGTATTTTCCAGACTAGCCTAGTTATCATAAAATGCCTCATGCCTATAAGAGTAGATCATGAGTTTTAAAATCCAATCATATCAAAGTTTAGAGGTGAAAACTTGTGAAGATTGCAGTTGAGTGTTTTCCTGGCTGTCAGCAAGAGACTTAAGAATGACAATGCATATGTAGAACAAGCATTTGGCAATGGATATTAGTCATTTTCAGCCAATATTCTCAAGCATTGCAAGGTTCTATGGTAAGCTTTTGCGAAGAAGCACTGGTGCTTCTAATATCAAAAATATTTCTGGAAGCACCAACTTTATATGGATTTTTACTACTCATAATGACTTCCTAATGGCAGTGAGATGACGGTTTTGTTCAGCAGTCATGAGATTTTGAAGTCATTCTTAGTCATTATACTGTACTGTAAAGTCAAATCGAGTTAAAATGATAATCAAGAGACTTGCACCTGGATATTCACTTAGACATTATCAAAATATCTCATGCATAGACTTAAAGCTGGGAGTATGTTCTGATAAGGTATGTTTACGCAAACTATCAACATGTAGTTTTATATAGCCTATAAATATTTGCTGTAGTAGGGTATTCTCACACTTAATTTCCACATGCCTGGAACTGAAGAATCCAGCCTTCACACAGTTTATAATAATGCAGCACAAAAATGTATCCTTAACTTCTCAGTAACTTCAGCCACAAGGTTCATTAAAAAAATGGTTACCTTGCCGCCAGTGGCTCAGTGGATTAAGGCACTGTCACTATGGTCTGAGGATCGTGAGTTCAAATCCCAGATTATGATGCTGCTATCAGCAGCCGGGGCCTGAGAAAGCGAAAACTGCCCGTGCTGTCTCCCCAGCACTACTAAGTAATGTTGGCTGGCTTGGTTGTTTGCCAGTGATCCATCAGAACTGGGGATCCTGCACTTTCCTCCAAGCATGTTAGCTGCCCCACAGAGATGTACAGGCAACAGTTGAAAAAGAGGCGGAGCTTGACTTCACATGCATTAGAGGAGTGCTGTGCTAGTCTGCACCCTCCTAGAGTCAGGGACATTACAAGTGATGGGCAGAGTCAACTAATGGGCGGTTTGATTGGCTACCAATCTCAAAATCCACATTTATAATTAATAATTAAGTATGGAAGGCTACAAATAAAAATAATAGGAACAAATGGAAACATTTTGGTTACATTGTTGAACCTTGCTTTGTTTTAGGACTCTGCATGTTATCTACAGCATGTCATCTTAAATTGTTTGTAGCATCTGTACATTTTAAAACATTGCACATAATTGACGGACATGAACAGGCTTGTAGTTCATCATAAGTTTTTGAGTGAAACATTCAATTTTGTATTTGTGCTAGGATAGGCACAGGGTAGTACTGCGTTTTGCTGCTTTAAGAATGGCCATCTGAAAGATTTAAATAAAAGAATTATGTCAAAATTAGCTTTTTATCCCTAACCTGCATGGATTCAGTCAGCTATATTATTAAAGCTCATTTCCTAATATGGCTGATATCCTGTTGGTCCTCCATCTGTCAGTGAAATGGCTTTGACCCACCAAGGCATAGCTCTACAATCGTCTTAAGGTTTCCTACAGTACCATCAAGACATTAGCAGATCCATTAAGTCATATACGTCATGAGGTGGATCATTGGTGGATCGCACAACATATCCTTAAATGCTCAGTTATGGAGTGATTTTTGTGTCAAAAGTTTCACAACAGCAAAAATAAATCTGCAAGCAAAATCCACAGAAACATGAAGTATATCTTGTGAATGCAAAAAATATAATATATAAAATATAAATGTAATGTTTATTTCATTAAATGTTACGTTTGCATTTTGTCCATTTTTGGTTTCATTGTTTTTGGTTTTTTGCTTCTGGAATCTCTCTTTGCTTCTGCACAGCATTTTTTTGCTTCTGAGTTTTGGAACACTTTTCACATGTGGGTGGGACTTAGAAGGTGGCGTTAGCCTTGCATTTCCATTGGTCACTGACAGCAGCTTTGAGTCCACCTCTGAGACAGAGCCACGCCCACCACGTCTGCTTCACACTAGTGATGGGAAGTTCTGCTCTTTATGTTCGGCTCCTAAAGAAGAGCCTGCTCTTTTGGCTCCCAAACGGCTCTTTGCTTGTTATCATTTGTAGTCTCATATTTAAATCTAAATAAGCAAAAATAAATGGTTTATGTGCTGAGAAACCCTTTTACCTTCAGTCTTTTTATGATAAACTTTATAATTGCTTCATTTTGTGCATTAGTCCTGATAAAAATTCTTACTTTTATTTAACTTTTTTTTACCCCTTCCCAATGTAGTGGTAGCCAATTAGCCCATCCCTTCCGTTAGGCCTCTCCCCATCACTTTGCACTGTCCTTGACTCTAGGAGGGTGCAGGCACAAGCCTCCTCCGTTGCGTGTGATGCAGCCACTGCCTCTTTTTCGAACCACTGCTGATACACCATCACTGGAGAGCCTAACGTGCTAGGAGGAAGGCACACAGGGTCCCCAGCTCTGATTGGACCAATCAGTAGACACCTGAGCCATCGGACACTGCAATGTGAAAGTGATAGAGAGAGTGAAAGCGCCATCTACCCACCCAGAGAGACCACGGCCAATTTCTGCTCTCTTGGCAAACAGCATGACTGGGATTTGAACTCGCAGTCCTCGGGTCATAATGGTAGCGTCTTTGCCCGCTGAGCCACTCGGGGCCTTATTTAACATTTTTAAATAAACTTTTAATGGAACACAGGAAAAACAAACACACACTGCAAACAAATCTACAATATCAACAGCAGAACCAAACTCTTAATGTTGAAACACTACATAAACCTTTAGTGCAGATTGGCATTCAAGAATATCAGACGCCTCAGTTTGGATGGGCTGACATGATTCCTTCTGTCTGTTCTGCCCCTTTCCTCAGGTTTGTTAACAAAGCTAATGAGAAATTGGGAGCCGGCTCTCATTCAATGGGAGTCGGCTCTTCTGATTCACTACTAAGCATCGGCTCTTAGAGTCAGCTCTTTTGCGAATGACACATCACTACTTCACACAGCGTTTTCAAACATGGCGGAACACAAGGTTTGTAATTCATAGCAGCAGCTAAACTGAATTTTGCCATTAATGTTTAGACAAAGGTCATAATTAATTGCTAAATGGTCTGTAGATATTGCAGATACTCATATTTCTTGAACACATCAGTGTTTTCTCTCCATCCAGTTCCCTAAAACTTTAAAAAGCTCACGTTGGTGAAGTGTGCTCAGTATTAACCGTCACGCTTAATGTAGATATTATTTAAGCAGCGGATCATTCACAGCTCAGCTGTGACAGTGACATGTTGGATTATCAGCACTGCACAGCAGTGAAACTGAAGTTTTAGTGTGCTGTCCTGCTGGAACTTTAAAAACTATGTACACTCACTTTCCAGTGTATTGACTCGAAGAGCTCTTTGGTCCATCGTGTACGTGTATAATTACTGAAGGTAGCTCACTGTTGTAGACTTGTGTTAGTCTTCCTCTCGTCCTTTATCAGCGGTCACTATCTGACCACAGGACACTGCTGTAAGGATATTTAAGCTCTAATATATTTAGTGGACAAATCTCAGCCCAGCAGATTAGATGTTTAAAAACTCTGCATACTAAAATGTCACTACCATGTCACTGTCACAGATGAGTCGTGAATGATCCTCTGCTTAAATAATACTTACATTAAGCGTGACGGTTAATGCTCAGCACAATTCCCCAACGTGAGCTCTTTAAAGTTTTAGGGAACTGGATGGAGAGAAAACACTGATGTGTTCAAGAAATATGAGTGTCTGCAATATCTACAGACCATTTAGCAATTTATTATAACCTTTGTCTAAACATTAATGGCAAAATTCAGTTTAGCTGCTGCTATGAATTACAAACCGTGCATTCTGCCATGTTTGAAAACGCTGTGTGAAGCAGACGTGGTGGGCGTGGCTCTGTCTCAGAGGCAGGCTCAAAGCTGCTGTCAGTGACCAATGGTAATTCAAGGCTAACACCGCCTTCTAAGTCCAAAGTGTTCCAAAACTCAGAAGCAAAAAAATGTGGGGCAGAAGCAAAGAGATTCCAGAAGCAAAAAAATCAAAAACAATGAAACCAAAATTTGTAGAAAAAAAAAAAAAAAAAACGAAAACATTGAAACCAAAAATGGTCAAAATGCAAACGGAACATTTCATGAAATAAACATTACATTTATATTTTATATTTTTTTATTTTTTGCATTCACAAAATATACTTTATGGTCATGTTTCTGTGGATTTTGCTTGCAGATTTATTTTTGCTATTGTGAAACTTTTGACAAAAAAATCACTTCATACTCAGTTTGAGATCACCATACAAGCCTTACCATGTCACAGAAAAGCTCTGACCCAGTCGTTTGGCCTTAACTATTTGGCTCTTGTCAAAATGGCTTAGTTGTTCATGTCTACATGCTTTTTTCCTCAACATCCAGCATGTTGTCTACAAGAATTAAGTTTTAGCTTACCATCTAATATATGCCAGACCTTCACATGTACCATTGTTATTTGATAAGGTTATTTTTGTAATCTTTGAGTGGTTTTAATCTTTTGGCCTTTGTACATTGTGGGGTGTATATTGGAGGGTGCTTCCATTTAAAACTGCTTAAATACACTGATGACAGCCCTTGTTGGGCTCCTTTATCCTTTATAAGGATAAAAGTATACAAGATGATACTTATCTCAAGAATGCACTCGAAAGCTGGTGCAAGAGGACTAAACTGGAATTGAATTGATCAAAAACAAAGGAACTCCTTGTACATGTATCATACACATATATACATACAGAAATGTGAATTAAGTGAATGATATCCAGCCGGTAATACTTAACTGTCAACAAGTGGATAGGGTGACTTTTTTTTTTTACTTGGGAATGACTAGGCACTGACTTTTAATGAGAATTTAGTATATTTTTTTAATTAGGCAATTGACAAGCTTTGGGGTCTGCCACAGTATTGTAGAGATGGTATGCAAGAGTTTGTTGGAAAACATTTTAACCTTTAATATGACCACAGTTTGGAAATCTATGTTTAAAATGTAAAGCTTTTCAAGGCAGTTACTATTGCTGGGAAAATGATTGGTAAGCCACAGAAACAGCTTTGTGATGTCTTTAATAGCATTGTGCTTTGGAAGTATAATTAGCTTCTATCTGGTCAACAATTTAGGAATATTTGCAAATGGTTGTTTTAGCTTTAAGTAGGTGACAGTAGCCTCATTCATTTGGATGGAGGGATGCTGATTCTTGTTCATCTTACAGCACTAAAACCGTAGTATCTTTAATGTGTTCTTGTGTCATCTAATATTGTATTTTAAATAGAGAAACCAAAGACTGCTATGGTGGGCAGAACAGGTAAAGGTGATTACTGCTCTTCCTGACAGCTCCTCTTATTATAAATTGCTTATGAACAGAACTAGACTTGCTCTATGAATAAAGATGGTCTTTGCCTCAGGGGAGGTCTAGTGTCCATCTAGATCTTTTAAGGTCAGCTCATAGTATGTGTCTGGGTCTCAAAGGTTATGGCCTGGACTCTAACTCTGATGTAATCCAAGAACTGCTATATATAATACTGCATCCTGTTGCCTTGCATATACATAAGGCTACATGTGTTTAACTACAACTGTTTTCATACCAGTGGTCCTCTCTCGGGGAGAGCAATCACAGGGAGTGACACTGAGCCAGTAAGATGAACTCAAATGAGCCCTGAGCAACAGTGCAGATTTATCTAGGGCTTTCCTCTGTCTGGGGTATTCCTCACTCACTGCATTAGCTACCACATGCCTGCAATCAAAGTCAAACAGCTTTAATGAAATGTTTAATTAAACTCTTACTTCTCATTAGGCTGGATTGAATTTCAGTAGTGTAGTTACCACATGCATTGGCTTAAAGATTATTGTAGGCTAATTGTTACATAAAGTCAGGTTGATATTTATTAACACTCTGGAGTCTGAGGGTATTTCAGACACTCTGATGTAGTCTGACATAGCTTGACTTTTGTACAAAATACACCCATCTGAAATTATTTTTTACAAAGTGTTACAGAACCTTTTGTTCAGCGCAAACTCAGCAACAACAGTGTCAAAACATTAAGAGTGTCATAAATCTATATTTTGATTAAATCTGCTCTAAACCTATTTTCAGATGTGCTGATATATTGTGAAAAAACATGATAAACATTTCTAGTCAAGACTTTTGAGCTCAGAACTGAATAAACAAAGGTGTTGGCTACACACTGCTCATTACAGTTTTTATAAACTATATGTGGTTTTATTTCTAAATCTTAACAAATGTGAGGTGACACTGTTTTTTCCTCAGCCACTAATCCTACACTGAATATTTGAAATACTTGTGAGGTGAGAAGTCTTTTGTTCAGGATCACCTCAGGTGAGAGGTCTTTGTTGAATCAACATTCCACAGATTCCAGGCCGCTGGATCCCACCAATGTAGTGTAAGGAATTACCATGTTATTATCATATGAATGACAGAGCACATCTTTTGGTGGGAAAATATGCACAGCTGTGTCACTCTGAGACGTGTCTCTGCTTATTTAAGCTCCTCTCACAAATATCTTAAAAATACTTAATTTCAAGCTTTATATAGTAGACCCTTTAAGGTTTCCGGGGTATGTTTCTTTTTGTTTCTAGGATAAAATCTTGCAGAGTTATATAAGTGCTTTTGCCGAATTTTAATATTATGTAGAATATAGAATAATAATAATATGCCACTGGCAGGAGAGCCGACAGCCAACTGGTTTTGTCACAAAGTAGCTTTATAGAAAATCAGCTGTATAGAAAGGAATCCAGGTCCAAGCCCCACCATGAGCAAGCCAGAAGCAATGGTAGCAATAAAAACTCATTACGAGCAAGAGGAAGAAACCTTAAGGGAACCAAGGCTTAACAGGGTGAACCCCTCCTACTCTGGTCAGCACCAGATGGCAAAAGAAATTTTGAATATGAGATGACTAATGAATATATAACAATGGGTAAACTCCCTGAACCTAGTCATTAGTTATTTATACTACACTTTCTAAAGAGTGATTATAGTTAGAACCCAGTGACAGGTTCTCTAACAGAATGAGAGTGAGAATTGAGCTCATGACTGGTGAAAAAGACTGTAAATTGTAAGTTGTATGGCTGAGTTGTTCTGCTGAGTACTCTGAACAGGAAATGGCCAAACAGACCAGAGTAGCAGTAGGACGTACTGTATATTACTGTATACTGTATATTACTGTGATCAGTCTGTGTCATCCATTCTTGTGGCTGACTGCAAAAGCAGACATTTCAAGAAGACTTAAGAAACTACAATAATGCAAACTTTGCTCAAAGCTTAATACAACGTCTTTGTTGAATGGTCCACTTTTGACGTTAATGACAAGCGGTAGTCATTATCTACATTCCAGCCTTTAACATGCTTGGCTAGTAACATCTAAACTTGAGTTAATTTTGTTTATCCTTTAACATAAACATGCCGTGGCCCATATTAACCTTTTTTAGGATATGAATGTTGATCTGGAATCATGTAACATGGACTAGAAATACCTGATACCTAATCCTAGATCAGTGTTCTTACTCTGAGATCCTTGATAAATGTGAGCCAATGTGTGTGCATTATAACTGACTAAGCAGAAAACATAACATGATAGTAAAGAGGCAGAAGCATGCAGATTAGATAAACATAAACTACTGTAGAAATGTGACAGACATTTTATTTTAAGAATGAATTTAATTTTTTTGAATAGAGCTGCTACATTTATTAAAGGTTTAATTAGACCTATATATACTGTACACATGTCAGCATGAAATGTAGCCTCTCACTGCACTTGCAGAAAGAAAATGTTGATAACATAATGTGATGTTTTATGATATTCTGTCAATTCTAGAAAACCCTTTTTATTTTTTTAATGAAATTTAATTTTTTAAATTAAAATTTTTAATGAAAAGTAAAGATTGGTGGCAGACAGTGTTTGTTTTACCCCCCAACCACTATATGCCTTTAGATGGGGGCAGCTGTGGTCTGGTGTTTAGGGATCTTGTCTTGTGACCGGAAGGCTGCCAGTTTGATCCCCAGGCAGGTCATGACTGAAGAGCCCTTGAGCAAAGCACCTAACCCCCAACTGCTACCCTGGGCACCGTGGATAGTTCCCTCCACTTCAGGCACATGTGTGTGCGGAGGTCAAATTCTATTGTCAATTTGGCAATCACATTGGAAAAAAATTTTACCTAATTATAAAGATGGCAGTTATCTATTTTTAGCCATTAGACTCTTCTGCTCCGATATAAACATGAAGTGTAAGGGTGCATGGCAAGCATTAGCATTAGCAAACTTAGCTGTTGTCCTTGTTTACAGTATCACAATATATCACAATACATTGAATTGTCACCTCTTTATCATGATGCATATCAACTTCCCAGTATTTTGTTGATACAAAGATTCTTGTTGATACAAGCGTACAACTTGTAGGCTGTTGTGTGATGTTAATTTGTAATTAATTTAATTCATTTTATTTGCTGTTAGTTTGTATTGCTTGACTATTTAGTCAACAAACTAGAATCTGTTAAACATGCACAATTAATAATATTTTTGTCATTTAGTTTCTGCAATAAACACATTAAGAGCAGTAAAAACCATGTCATCATGTGTAACATAATTGGTAGGACATTACCATTAAAAACTGATGCTAATATTTGAATAGAACTGCTGATAGAAGGAACCAAACCATGGTTTTCTGCAAGTAAATACATTTAGATCACTGCAGTACAGAGTCAGTCATAATGAGCTCTCATACAAACACAGTTTAAACATTACTCCATTCAAAATATTCTGCTTTGTAAAAATGCTTTAAATGTTGTATCGACAGTGGTTTTTCATTATTTAAAAATGGTCTGAATTGTAGATTAATACTGAAGTCATCCAAACTATGAAGAACTACATATGAAATTATTTTAAACAAACCAGAAAATGTTTATATTTTAAATGAATGAATGAATGAACGTTACACTTATATAGCGCCTTTCTCAAACCCAAGGACGCTTTACAATCAACACACTTGAGAAGCGGCAGCCAATCGCACACAGCATACTCTCAACCGGAAGCGACCGTCCACCTGGAGGACTGCATCGAGCCGAGGACAGAGTGCCAAACATATCTAGGCATACATACATTCACACACAGACATACACATTCATACACACACCAGGGTCATTTTTAGAGTATCCTATTTACCTGATCTCCATGTTTTTGGACTGTGGGAGGAAACTGGAGACCCTGGTGGAAACCCACGCAGACACTGGGACAATATGGAAACTCCACTCAAATGTGACTCGAACCCAAGACCTCAGCGCTGAGAGGCTAATGTGCTAACCACTATGCCACCCAAATTAATTCTTTAATACATTCTTTAAAGTAGGCACCTCTTGTTTAGATGCAGCTTTCTTGGCATTTTCTCAGTCAGCTTTATGAGGTAGTCACCTGGAATGACTTTCAGTTAACAGCTGTGTCTTGTCAAAAGTTCATGACTTGCATTTCTTGCCCCTTAATGTGTTTGAGACATCAGTTGTGTGTCTACTTTGAAGAATCTAAAATCTAAAACATATTTTGGTTTGTTTAACACTTTTAAATTCACTACATGATTCCTTATGTGTTCCTTCATAGTCTGGATGACTTCAGTGTTAATTTACAGCAGGGGTAGGCAACTCCAGTCCTGGAGTGCCGGTTTCCTGCACAGTTTGGTGATCTACCTGATCAAACACACCTGATTCAACTCAATGGGCAATTAGCATGTTTAATTGTAGTGTCAGAGCAGCGACATCACCGGAAAAAATAAAAGCACTGAATGAGAAAGTGTGTCCAAACTTTGACTGGTACTGTATAAAATGTATAGTTTATTTCAAAGAGCTGTTCAGTACATGCAGATCTTCTTATAGCAAATGTAAAATGTGTTTATATTTAACGTTAACAGCTTTTAGTATGTCATTGTTTTGTTCAGTTTGCACAAAACAGTGAAGAATAATCCTTTTGTAATTGTTTATTTGATATTTGGTAAAAGGAGAGATTATTTATATTTCTATTCAAGACCTTGACTTTAGGTCTATATTGTACCCCTAAATTCTGTGTTTATGTCCACAGTTTAATCAGTCTGTTGGGAACTGATAGTTTATCAAACTAAACTGTCAGAGTGAGATATGGATGCTGAACTGAAAACACATTCACACTGAGCCATTTAAAAAAGTCAATAATTCAGTTTGATGCTGTTAGTAACAGGTCAGTCAGATATGTTGCTAAATAGATTGATCTGTGGCTGGTTTTGTGTGGAATTCATTTTGTTTGGTTCACTTCTACAGTTATTTAGGCTTAGTGTTCTGAACTCTCCTCTTGCCTCTTTCTGCTGTTATTCAAGTACTGTCCTCACCAGCATTTACCACTCAGAGAAGGTCAATTAATTACATTTAATACACACACACACACACACACACACACACACACACAAAAGCAGCTCATATTATGCAGAAAGCTAACCATCCCAAAAAATAGAGATGGCATTTTGAAAATGCGCTTTGAGTTTCTGCCTTTTTTTTTTTACTGATGAGCACTTGGAGGTGGAGAGGTATGGCTTATTGCCATTAAGTGTGTGTGTGTGTGTGTGTGTGTGTGTGTGTGTGTGTGTGTGTGTGTGTGTGTGTGTGTGTGAGAGAGAGAGAGGCTGGATGTTCTACTTGTCATTTAAAAGAGTGGGTGGTTCTACCCTGTTTAACCCTTAGGTTTTGTTGCTAGGCAACAACTGACAGATTGCCTTGGAAATCTCTTGGAATGGTTCTCTGGAAGATGAGAGAGGGGGAGAGAGAGAGAGATAGTGAAGAAGGAGGAGGAGGAGAGAAAGAGAGAGAGAAGGAGGAGGGGGAGAGAGAGAGAGAGAGAGAGAGAGAGAGAGAGAGAGAGAGAG
>BRDA01078698.1:0-16453 GCA_036984385.1 Crenuchus spilurus
GTAATTCAGTTACTAACTAAGTTACTTTTTTAACAAGTAGTGAGTAACTATAACTAATTACTTTTTTAAAGTAACGTTCCCAACACTGGTCTTGACCAATCTCAGTTCCAGGTAAATGAGTGTGATTTTATGTACTCAAAGTGTGCACTGTGCAACTGTCTTATCTATGAAAATATAAGCACTAGATCAGATATTATTGGATATAAGTATTGGATCTGATATGCTCGGCGTTGGACCATATTCAGTATTAAAGATAAAAAAAATGGATTGGGATATTTTTAGTCTTGATGAATTGAGTTATTCGCTTAGTGTGAGCTTGATGCTAACCTAACACGGGAAAACCCGTAAACAGGCTTGCAGAAATTAGCATTATATTAGTGTTGAAATATTGATTTTTTTTTTTTTATAGTAAAAACATGCCTGAATTAAATTTGAATGTAAATTCACAAATGTAACAAGTTTTAATTGACTGAATGTCCCAGCAGAGTCACTTTGTCCTTTCCAACTGTAAAAGTCCAGATTAAAGGCAGTTCTCATAGCTGCATATAGTGTAATTTTGTCTTTATGATGCTCATTCTTGTTCTCCTGTCTCATTGCTTATTCCCCATTTCTCTCAATCAATCTTTATTGGGGCACAGCCTCCCTCCACCCCCTGGTGTTCGGCGGCCCTCAGCTGTCTGAGCATTGTGTTGCTGGAGGCTGGGTTGGTAATCAGCTTCTGAGGACAGAGGCTTGCTGAAGCTTTTCTCTCACGTGGGGCTGATCTGCTGTGTCTGAGAGCTGTCTAGACCACCATGCGTCTGGCAAACCGTGCCTGATAAAGCCAACTAGCACACAGATAAAAAAAGAGTTCCAGCACACAGTAGGGCCTATTTCACAAAAATAAGCTTTGTTTGTGCCTTGTTTGCTTTAGTATAGTTTTTATACAAACGTAGGTTGTTTTTATTCTCTGTTGATGGTGCCAAAATTGCTCAGCCAGTCTTGGCATTATTTTTGGTTTTATTTGTCAGTACAGTGGCACCTTGGGATACGAGCAGACCAACATATGAATTTTATAAGATACGAGCTGCAAATTCGTCCATATTGTTGTTCGAGATCTGAGCGAAATTTCAAGATATGAGTGGCTGCTGTTAGTTGGTGCGTTGGCGCAAAGGTCCAGTATGGGCAGCACAACACCTGCATTTCATTCTTTCTCACGTGTTACCCTCAGAATCAAGTCCAATCTTGTGCGCTGTACTCCTTCTTGCATACTTTTTGGAAAAAAATTGATAGTAATAGTTTTAAACTTCTAAATTTAATTTTAATTACATACATACAGTAATTATGTTAAATACTGTTAATATTATTTCGTGCAGACCTGTGATCCGCGTATGCGAGCGCCGGCCCTGAACATACATATGGGGACTTGCTGCTGCTTCTGAGTGAAAACTGTTTTGTACTGAACTGCAAAGAATGAACCATGGCATCCCATTCTTCAGCCAGTTGCTGAATGGCATCCCATTCTTCAGCCAGTTGCTGAATTTCTTGGCAGCAGTCGGATGCTGAAGTGAAATGGGAGAAGAGAGATTTTACTGTACAGTACACATCTACACAGTACCGCACGCATCAAATTCCCCCGCAAATTTAAAATGCTACAGCGAGAATTCCCCAAAAATTATTTGACACTTAATATTTATTGAAATCTGAAATTGAAATATTTTGTTAGGCATTGGTGAAGTATAAATATGTGTGTTTCTTAATTCAAAACATGTCTTTTTGTCCATAATTTAGGATGGTCTGGATTTGTCACACTTCTTTACTAAAACTATAGGCATCTATTTTATTTCACATTTTTAAATGGTGTTGGCCATTATTGTTTCCTAGAAAAATTAGCTCTTTAAAATAGTTACTGATTCTCACAGCAGGCTACATATTGCAGTGACAGTGAAAGGTCAGTAGTGTCTCTTTTCTGTTTATTTTCTATGACCCTAACACAGTATAATAGCAGATGATGCTGCATGATCTCTGAATGGTTATATTGTGGTCTTTGCTGTTGTTGAATTTAAAGGGAGGTTAATGGGAGAATGGCTGTGCGAGTGAGGGAGAGGATGTCATGATCGAGTGCTACAAGCCAGATAGTGGAGAGTGTAAATTTGATAATGATTTCCCACGTTGACCCTCTTACAGTCAGGATTTAGCTGTAATTTTATGTAACGCTGTTTCGTTTACATTTAACTATGACAGACCTTAATTCTACCACCTCATATGCTCTACATTTTTATATGAAAGCATGTCAGATGATCTTTTGCAGATTTAAAATTGCCGTCCAATAATGGCGGTGTTATTCATCTGCAGACCCAGCCTCAGGCTCGGGAGATATTGGGACAGTGATGATAAACTGCTTAGCAAGGTTGCTTAATCTAGCTAGCTAGTTAAAGTGTTGGTGAGGAAGTTAAATAAAGCAGGAAAGATTAAGGATATGGTTAGCTACCCATGTTGGATAGCTAGCCTACTTCCAGTTAACTAACTTGGATGCTCACTTGTGGACTGAGGCTTTGTAAAGCCTTAAGGCCAATTTATACTTCTGCGTTGGTATGTCTGTGACATGCTGCAATTACACCAAAAAAACACTTGGTAGCGATAAGGTTTCTATGCGACTGGTTGAGTTCCTTGGTGTGCTGTGTTGAATCATAGAGATGTTCTATTATAAATTGACCTTAGGCTTGTGCTGCAGGGCTGCACACCGATGAATGTCACTCTGGGTTTCTAGTTTAATAAAAGTTGTTCTCCGCTGAAGCCCAAAGAAATAGGAACATTTGTTGCATAGATATGTGGGTTAATTAATAATCAATGTTATGATAATGAGCATTTGTTTACCTTCTTTTTTTCTTTCTAGGTATTAGTAATGGATTGGTTCTAACGGTGTCTGAACTGAAGAATAGTTTGGACTTTAACCTGTCTGTATTAGCTGAGATAATTCTCTTAATGGAAACAAAACACTGTTGTACATCACTGGATAAGAACCTCTACCAAATGATGTAAGCGTTTATGACGGGGAAAGAACCCCATCGCCCCAAAAAAGTGCTTTGGCCAAAATTAGTGAAGAGCATTTAAGGTAATACACTGGTATTAAGTAGGGTTGCTCATTGGCAAGATCACGTATGATTCAGTTCAATATATTGTGATGCTGAACAAAGGTGATACATAATTTTAGTCTAATTTTAGGGAAACTGCTAGACTTAATGCTACTTTAGTGGTGCACCCTTGCACTGCTTGTTTATGTTATGGCTGAATATAATTTACAATACTGCTGTCATTGGATTAAACCAAATGAACCAGGGTCTGCCTCCAGTCTTTGCATGTTAACTAATTAAACATCAACACTGTTTTGAGACTTGAAACAGTATCACAGAACATAAAATTACAATATGCAAGTGTATCAGTATTTTCTTACACTCCTACACAGCAAATCTGCTAGCGTTGAATCAACACTATTAGAGTTAAATTAACACTGAGGGTGTCAAAATGTAACACTCCCAGTGTTAATTTAACTCTTATAGTGTTGATTTAACACTAGCAGATTTACTGTGTATGATCGAACCTGTATAAGGTTCTTCAATTAATCCTGTTGAAAACTGGATCTTTGTAGTACCAGAGGGTCAATATTTTGTTACATATTTTCACCCCTATAGTTAAGACACAAAAAATTCAGGAAATTTTAGTCAAAAATAGCTGAGATGTTTGGTAGTTTTCGCGTTGGATGAGTCTCAGAGGCTACTTTATCATATTCGAGTTGAACCACTTAATTGACTGGATGCTAGCACAAACGTATTGTCTCGTGCACATTATTTTCTCCTCAGTGGAAAGTGTGCCCACATTACTGTGCTAGATTTTTTGACATCTCTCCTTAGCTTATTTAAAAAATAAACAATTGCCCATGTAAGTTTGCATGTCCCTATTGTTCATTATACAAATGCTCATGTTGACCTGACCTGTTTTGACATAACGGCTGATTTATAGATCAATCAAATAATTGGGCTGGTTATTGTACTTTTTAGATAATCAGATAATTTAGATAATAGATTAGCATTGGCCAGATATTTTTAAACAATCTGTCTGTGCTAATGAGACTAGTAGGCAAAAACATTTACAGGTACATCAGCAGGCAGCCTTGTCATTGTGGCAGCTGAATGCTAAGCTAAGGCAGAGGAAGAAGACCTGAACACTATCCTTTCCTCTCATGTCAGCAATTGATATTTTATTTTTTTTCAGATTCAATAAAATTTTTTTTCATTTTTCAGATTCAAGCCAAAAAACACAAGCACAATTCATCACCCATCGGCCACCCTGCTCTGTAAATATTGGCATTGTCCATCAAACAAATCATATCATTTGTTCACTCGGTTAATTGCATCAGTGCTAACATAGCTGTGATTACTGATTGATTCACAATCATTGGTTTATTTCACTCAACAGGAACAACAGATTTTTATCAGGCTGTGTTGATATGTGGGCCAGATAAAGGCGCATTTAGCAGGAATGGTTCTGATAAGTTGGTTCACTCATTTAATGCGTTGTGCTCTATGTAATTGGAAATGCTTAATTGTAATGCAGTTAATTGTTCAGAAATTCATTAATTACTGTTTTTCTTGGCTAATGTGATTAACTGTGGAGCCTGTCTCGGTCTCTCTCTCTCTCTCTCTCTCTCTCTCTGTCTCTGTCTGTCTCTCTCTCTCTCTATCTGTCTCTGTCTGTCTCTCTCTCTGTCTCTGTCTGTCCGTCCGTCCGTCCGTCCGTCCTCCCATCCTCTTTCCTTCTTCTTCCATCCCATGTCAGCATGAAAGTATTCACATATATCCTAATACACAATGAAGTGTTGTGCATGTTCTTCTACAAACTCAGTCTGTCATGCTCAGAAACCCAACAACAAACTGTTCAACTCTGCGTGACCTGGAGTTTAAACCCAAAAGTAGTATTTTGTATGTTTGTATGGAACATTATTTTTGCTGCGCAGTCAGTTTGCTGGTGTGTGTGTGTGTTTGTGTTGGTTTGTGGAGCTTTAAAGGGATCAGAGCTGACCCAGTAAATCTTGAACATTCTCAGAACCAGTCCATGTGCTTTTCATAACACAGGAAGTGTGCCGTAATGTGTTTGGCATGTGTTGAGCTACTGGGGGCTCTGAAGTCTGAACTGGTATATAAGAATAAATGTTGTCATCCTTCATCCTTGTGCTGTTTCAGTGGCTGTATATGTTAGAAACTTCAAGAAACGTCATGCGTTGGACTTCTCTTTGTGAAGGCACATCCATTAGCATGCTCACTGTTCAGCTAACAAGACATGAGCTTCTGGCATTGCTCTAATTATATGCTGTTTCGTTTTTCTGGAGATTTTTTTTAAATGTCAGACCAATAAGCATGACAGCAGCTGATGTACAAATGTCCAAACACATGGTCTGGAAGAAGAAACCATAATGATGGTGAAGCTTGAGATAATGCTATGCCCTAAGGCGCAGATGGTTTATTACTGAGTGAAAAGTCGTGAATGAATTCATGAAGCTGAAGAAGGTGTGGGATGATTGGCCATTTGTCCATCACGCAGAGCGCTGGTAGGCTTAGGCTGGACTGTGGGAATCGCTGTCACAGCAGTGAACCTCAGCCATCAGCAAACACATAATTCAGCAACACTGCCAATGAGATGCCCTCCATCGCTTCTGTAACAGTAGCTGAACACTAAAAACAGTAAGAGAAGGGTGTTTGTGTGTGTTCAGTACTAAACACAAGTGTGAAAATGTTTACTGACACTGTGAAGTGTTAAGACAAGGACTCGGCACTAGAGCTACAACTGCTTGTTTAACTTGGGACTAAGACTGCTAACTATTCCTATTTTTATTAACTAGTTATTGTAGTTATTCTAGGTTGCAGAGCTAACACAGCCTGTGCTGTGACCCCAGAATACAAATTTGATTTAATGTATTTTTGTGCCATGTCTTAATTAATGTTATGCTGTGCATACTCAAGAATGGGTATTAGAGCTGGGCGATATGGCCAAAAATTTTATCATGATAAATTTTTCTATATTTCTTGAATTTCCCCACGGGGATCAATAAAGTATCTATCCATCTATCCATCCATCTCAATAATTATCATGATATTTAATTTTCTAACACTGTCATAGTTTTAAACATCTTTCTAAAAACATCAGACTAAATACATGAAACTTTACTATTTAAAATATTTAAATGTTTATTGCCAGAACATAATATTGTAGCGTCCGTCTGGACGCATTGAAAGGATGGACGAGAAAGACGTTTACAGTCGTCGCTTTATTGTTGAAACTTACAATGATTGCTGTTGGCGCAGCCACTTCAAAATAACAACAGGCTAGAGAACCAAGCTAACAGGCTAATGCTAGCACTCAGGCTGACACACACACACAGAGGGAGCCCTCCTTCTCCTTCTCACACAAACAGACGAGCACAGCGACATCATACTCTCTCGCCCGGCCCCCCTACGCTCTCCTCCAATCACAGCTTGTCTAAACACAACAGTGCATTTTGGCAGTGCTGGTGAGGAGGAGCTAACAAGCAGCAGTCTTACACTTCTGAACTCACTGTCAAGCTGCTTAGACATGAAATGGAAACAAACATTAATGTTTCTCAAATTCTATTGTCCCGGCTTATCATAGTCATCGAGGGAAAAATTATTGTGGAAAAAAATGTATATTGTTTTATCGCCCAGCACTAATGGGTATTAATTTAACCCTCTAGAGTCGGCGTTCTCATCCGTGGCATATTCACAAAATAAAAAAATCCCACAAAAACTCTAGGAGATTTTGTCCTAGAAACAAAACTAACCATACTCCAGAAACCTTAAAGGGTCTAGGTTTCAAATATATATAGGTTGAATTGAAATATGTTTGTGAGAGGAGCTTAAATAAGCAGACACAGTTTTCAGTGCGAGTCAGACAGCTGCACTTTATTTTCTACCCAATTCTGTGATCTATCATTCATATGATAATGACATGGTAATTCTGGACATTCCATTGGTGGATTAGCACTCGTGGAATGTGTGAAGAATCCTTTTAACCAAAAGAACCAAAGACATTTCTCCTTGTTCACACCTATCTCATGAATGGTTAGTGGCTGAGGAAAATGGAGTGTTACCTCACGTTTGTTAAGCTTTAGAAATAAAAACACATACAATGTCTAAAAGTTGTAATCCAAAACGTGTAGCCAACACCACTGCTTATTCAGTTCAGAGCTCAAACGTCTTGGCTAGAAATGTTTAATATATAATATATATCAGTGTAATATATTGGCACATCTGAAAATGGGTTTTGTCTAAGTTTAGAGCAGATTTAATAAAAAATATTGATTTAGGACACTCTTAACTGTTTTGTTGCTGAGTTTGTGCTGAACAAAAGCCCGTGTAACACTTTGGAAAAAATAATTTTAGATGGGTGTAATCTGTAAAAAGGGCATGTCAGACTACATCAGATTGTCTGAAATACCCTCAGACTCCAGAGAGTTAAGAATACCACATAAACAGCCAACAGCATTCTGGTCCCTCAACAGAGATGCAGGCTCGGGTACCAAAGCAGGACAGTTTGATCCCCAGGACAAGTAGGAAAATGGATGGACAACATGATATGTATCACAATACAGGGGTTATGATTCAGTATATTGCAATACTGGATGATACTGTGATACTGTAAATAATCAAATTTTAGGAAAATATTTAGGTTTTAGGAGTCTGATGGCTGAAGATACATGACATCACTGCTACTCTAGTGGTCGGGGGTTTAAACACAGCACAGATTGAGCCACTGTCTTTACATGCCAACTATTCTTTAAAAATCAGTACTGTGTGATCCATCAGCCAATAAGATTCACTCCCAGAGCTGCAGATCAAAAAATATTAATAGAAAAAACAGCAGCACATATAAATGAGTTGATTATTTCAACCAACACCACCATGCGCACGTGTACACGGCTTCATGGGTTTCTCCACAGTTTATCATATCTGACATGGACAAGTTGAACTGGATGAGTTAGACTTGAATAGTTGGACTACATGTGGGGCGTAGATAAGCTGAAGTCCTGATGTGTGTGTGCCAAGACTCTGAAGAGGAACCTGACAGTGACACAGCAAATAAAGCCATACCAATGCAAAATTGTGAAGGCGGCCAGTCACAGGCTGTGGCACATGTATTGTTGTGTTCAAGAAGAATATAATGTTCTAAGCTATACATAAATCGTTTAATTTTGATAAAAGAAAAGATAAAAAGTCTTTAATCTGAGGATGACAGTGTGTAATTCAGTGACCTGGCTGAATGGTGTTCAGTGTGTATTTGGAGTTAGAACAGTAAGATAATGGACCTGAGAATGAGCTGAGAGTGCCAAGAGTGGAAATAACGAAGATGAAGAAGACGTACAATAATCTGTAAGCCACTTTGGCTTGTTTCTCTTTCTGGAGAGGGGCTGAAGGCCCCATGACTCTCACATCCTGTGTTTGCTCTAAAAAAAAATCCCCCGCTGAGAAAATGAGTGCACACATTCATCCCTCCTTCTGTCCTGCATTTGGAGCTTCCAATCAGAGTCAGTCACTCTGCTTCCTTTCTGACCATGACTCTGCAGCTCTGTGTGTGTGTGTGTGTGTGTGTGTGTGTGTGTGTGTGTGTGTGTGTGTGGTTCAGGGAAGGAACCCTTTCATTTTTTTTTATTAAAGTTTTTATTACACACTTCTGTCAGAAAATATCCAACAAACACAAGTACAGCTGGGCGATATGGCCAAAAATCTTATCACGATACATTTTTCTATATTGATCAATCTTGATAATTATCACGATATTAAATTTTCTAACACTGTCATAGTTTTGAACAATATCTTTCTAAAAACATCAAACTAAATACGTGCGAACTCGCGCTCTCTCTCCCGGCCAATCACAGCTTGTCTTAAACACAACAGTGCATTTTGGCGGTGCTGGTGAGGAGGAGCTAACAAGCTGCAGTATTACAGGTCAGAACTCACCATCAAGCTGCTTAGATGTGAAATGGAAACGAACTTTAATGGTTATCGAATTCTATTGTCCTGGCTTATCATCGTCATCGAGGGAAAACTTATTGTGAAAAATTTTTATATAGTTTTATTGCCCAGCACTAGACACAAGGCAAGTCAACAGATACTATTTTTTTTAAATTGCATGCAAGTTCCAGGGCAGATGCATATTTGTCAATATTCAATTGTAATCAAAAGTGACAAGGAATTAAAACACAATAACAACAGCGTATAATGAAAAAATAAATTAGACCAATTAGGATAAAACAAAAAAGGTGGAGAGGGGGATGTTGTCTGCTTATATTACACTTGTAGTTTTGTTTGCTGCCATAAGTTTTGCCAGGCTTTATTTCTTGTTTTGCCTTGTCCAGACAGTGCAGCTAGCATATTTTCATAAGAGACAGTTTGACATTAAATTAAAATTCATCCATTCTTTTAACTCTCCTTTTCTTTCCTTCTCATTTTTGATTGTCTATTTTATCTGTTTTTTTCTTTTTGATGGTGTTCATTCTACTAATGATTTTTTTGTTTTGTTTTTGTTTTGATGTTTTAAGGCCTGTACGAGGCCCAGACTTTGGTTTCTTGCTCTCTCATGACTTTATAAATTGCACACTAAGTTCTGTAGTAGTTACTGAATAATTCATAGTAGTTTATTAATGCTGCATTTTACATGTTGCCTGTCCGTGACTCAGAGCAGAACTGGTGATGCTTTAATACTGGATACAACTGTATAAACACGACCGTAGTGACACCATTACTGGTATAGCCCCTGCGTGAGGGGAAAGGGTGTTATCCTAAAATCACTTTAATTACACTAATGGTTGTAATGCTATATTATCATTGAAGGTTGCTTGTGTCAACACCGGGGCGTCGAGTTGAGCATTGTCCATTAGAAATGCACTACTGTTCTTTTCCCATTGGACAGGTTTGGGCTTAAGTTACCAGGTTAAACTGCTGTGTGAAACACTGAAATACCCCCTGGAGTGGCTGTGTTTAGGAAATATATATCATTTACTTTATTTTGCTGCTTTTCTTGACCATCTTTGTCAACATGCAAATACAGCCTAAATTTTAAAGAACACTTTTGAAACATTTATTTTTAAAAGTTGTCAGACTGAAGGAAGTGGTGTTGGCATTGAAGCTTATGGTATTTTAAACTGCAGTGGTGTCTCATGCTTGCTGACCATTTTCTATGGTTGTACAACCTGTAGTTAAGTCATTTGAATGGAATTACATACATTCCCTAAAAGGTACGGATCATGCCAGCTTTGTGGTCAATGGAGTGTTCAGGAGAAATTCATGGGATAAGAACGACTGGATATCAGAGGAAAATGCACACACACACATGCCTCTGTCTCTGACTAGTACTAGCTCATATGTGTGTATTCAGTGTGTTTGAATGTACAGATCATGCAAATCAAAGCAACCAAATATGTATTAACTAGGGTTGTCAAAATGCAAGAATTTTTTTGGACAATTTTTATCCCCTTCCCAATGTAGTAGTAGCCAGTTAGCCCATCCCCTTGGCTTTGTTAGGACTCTCCCCATCACTTTTGCAATGTACCTTACTCTAGGAGGGTGAAGATAAGCACAAGCCTCCTCCGTTGCGTGCGATATGACCATCTTTTTTTGATGGTAACCGCTGATACACCATACGCCATCTACCCGTCCAGAGAGAGCACGGCCAATTTTTTCTCTCTTGGACCTTGGTTGTTGATGACCTAACCCCTAATGGCTCTTCAGGTGCTGTGGATAGAGGCTGTCCACTGCTCAGGGCTGGTTTTCTCACTTATTCCTGGTGTGTTCACTAGTGTATGTGTATATGTGTGTTTCACTGCACAGATGGGTTAAATTCAGAGTTCAAATTCCTCTGTGTGCTAGTATATTGGTCGATAATTGTGCACTTTATTTTATAAAATAAAAACCTTCACCAAATGTCACCAAATTTTAATACCTGCTGCAGCTCCAGTATGAACATGATCCCACCCACGTTTGTCCAGGTGCTTCCTGCGTCCAAGCAAGAAAGTGCTCACACACACCCCTACAGTAATGCATTTCTTGCCTTCTTGGCCTTGCAACACATTTTGTCAATGTTACAGGAATTGCAAGAGTTCTGCAAATACAAAGAAGCAGCTTTTAAGTTGTGTGATGGCTAAAGAAAGAAGGCCGTGTCTGCTTTTCTTCATTTGCATAGAAACAGCAGATGTTTCTTTTCTCATTGTGGGAACTTTTTGAGTCTCTGACTTGAAGAGCAGTGGCTGTGGCCAAGAGTTTGTAATTCTTATACTCTGAGGCTGTGACACTACATTCACACTCCTGGTGAGTGGAACATGTGAATGGGGGGGCATCAAGTTTAGGTGTGAATTTTCACACACTCAACAGAGTTCATGTCCTGGTGTATCTCAGTAGAAGTAGTAAGGAACTCAGGCAATGGATTACGTCAGGAGTTATTGCTGTTTTTAGATAGTCAGCAATGGGATATTTTTAAAATTGGCCTGGCTTACAAAGCTAGTAAACAATAAATGTACACATTTACAGGCACATCTGCAGGCAGTGTGGCTGCTGTAGAACATTGTTAGGGCTCCCTCCTAGTGTCAGTTTCACCATTCTACGGGTATATGAATGTGTGAATGACAAACATAATCTTTTGTCTCATGTCAACGATTATTAAATTTTTTATACTTATATTTTCTCATACAAAAAAGACTCATGATATTGCCATTATATATTCAACATTGTCCACCAATAAATATTGTCATCTGAATGGCCATTGAAAAACACATATTGGTTGGATTACAAAGATCAATACTACAAGTTACCTCGCGTTCTCTCGCCCGGCCAATCACACACTGGTCTAAACACAACAGTGCATTTTGGCGGCGCTGGTGAGGAGGAGCTAACAAGCAGCAGTATTAGACTTCAGAACTTCAGAACTCGTTGTCAAGCTGCTTAGACGTGAAATGAAAATAAACATTGATGCTTATCAAATTCTATTGTCCCGGCTTGTCACTGAAGAAAAACTTATCCTGAAAAAAATCGATATCGTTTTATCGCTCAGCACTACCATCAACCCACCCAGACAGTGAAGTATCTCTGTAGTTTAATTAGTGCAGTACTGTAGCCATCGCCATTAGCTTTTAGCAGTAACAAAATAGTTGATAAATGATCTCATGGGGTTAAGGAGAATTAACATATTAGAAAAAGTTGTGTTGGATCTTTGTCTGAGCCACCACACTGATGCTTATCAGTAGATGTAAACGCTCCCCTGACTCACAGCCCCTTGTTTGCCAAGAAAACATGTCAGTGTAAGTATGTGAAAAATCAGCCCCTGGGTGAGGCCGGAGGCTGACAGGTCATTTCCTGCCACTGACTCGCCTGTGGTCTGATACACTCATAGCCGAAAAGCTAGTCAACACTTGAAGTGCTTGTACCCTGATCATGTCTGTTGTATGCTATTTAAGGCCTGACTGATATATGTTAGGTTGTTGATGGTGTCTGGTGAGATCAGGGAACATTTCTGCACCTTAAAACAGTAGCTTAATATTTAATATAATAGTTTTGTGTTCTAATTAATTTCCTTAAAAATATCCATGATATTGATTACAGAATGTTAAGAAGTTAATAATTGTTCTAGTACTGATGCCACTGCACAAAGGTATTTTTGTCCTTGATGATGCTAGACAGACTATTCATTTTATAACTTGCATTTAAAATGGAACCCTGGTACCTGTATCTAGGCCTTGCTATGTGCATTATACCCCCCAAGCCCTTCAGGGATGTCTTCTTAGGTAGACTAGTCATTGCAGGTAGTTTTACTTATTTATTTATTGTTTTATTAGTTCTGTATTTGGTTGGAAAAAGTGACTCTATAAAGAGCAGTTTGAAGTGGTGAGACTTCTAATCAACAGAGTAGAAATTAGAGATACATGGAAGTCAAACTTTCTTTCCACATTTCACCCTCCTTCCTTCCATTCCACCACTCTTTCCAACCTCCAGCTCTTTCTAAAACTTCCTTTTCAAATAACAAATGAAAACAAAGACTAATAAATGCTGTATTAATAACAAAAAACACTGTGGAGAAGTGCTGTGGACTTTTTAAAACTTTTTTATTTACTTTTAATTAATGTCGCTGCATGGCTTTTTCAGATGCCCTTTTGGGTTACTGGTAATTTTATTCTGGAGGATATCAATGTAAGATAATATGGGCTCCCAAATTATATTAAATTGTTTGTTTGACCCCCTAAGTCAGTATTTATTTTCCTGTAATTGGACTGTGTAGGTTTACTATACTGCATATAGTATACTAATATGGCCGGTCTAATAAGATCCTTCACTGTTCTAGAAGAGGTACTGAAACTGATGAGTTGCCATCATTATATTAGGATCACTTTCTCAACATCCAGAGTTTGAATACAGTAGATCAAAACTCAGAAAGTCTGTGACAGTTTAACAGTAGACCTGCATCCAGGAGGCTGTTGTACAAAAAATGGCACATTTACAGACACTTCTGCAGGCAGCCTTAGCAGTGTTGCTCCTCTAGAGTCCATTTCACCACTTTACAGGCCGATCAAAACATGACTGATTAACATTTTGTCACAAATGAGCAAATATTTAATTTCTTACATTTATATTATATCAGATGTCAAAGAAGACGCAACATGATATTGTCTTATTTTGATCATTGGCCACTCTGCAAATATCTACATTGACATTGTCCATTGAAAAATCCTTATTGGTCACTTGTCACGTTTTGAGGTATATTTTAACCAACTTGCTTTACTGTAATGGACTTGGTGGAGACTTTTGAACTGAATTAGATTAACTCAAGAAGAGGATATTACATTTTTTGTTTTTAATCAGTATCTCTGTTGGATTTATTAATTTTAAAGTCATCCACCTACTCGGTTCATATTTATTTTAATATATTTTAATATCATAAATATTTGTATTTATTGCTTATTTATTTATTACTAATGTTTAATCTGTGAAATTGGTCTCTTTGGTTGGAAGATAGTTTCACAGAAGTGTTTTAACTTATATTTGTTTAACAATAATGCTTAATATAGATTAATGCTTAAATGTCTACAGGCCGATGTGCTGCATATAGGGGGTGAAACGATTACTCGAGTTACTCAATTACAAAAAGTAATCTGTGCCTCGAGTAATCGTTTATTTAATTTTAAAACTCGGTATTTTGCACTGACGACTTTTAATATGGCACACCACGCTTACGTCACCCATGCACAGGAAGGAGGAGGCGGCGCAGAGATTTTTAGTTGAGAAGCGGGAATATGGAAGCGACGAGGGAAAAGAGCGAGAAGAAAACGGTAGTAGGAAAATAATGCAGCGCGCTATCCAACACTGGCAGAACTGGCAAGGTCTCTGCTGTGTATTCCAGCTACATCCACACCATCAGAGCATCTGTTTTCAGCTGCAGGTAACATTGCTTCAAAAAAGAGGGCAAGCCTGTTGACATGCTCACGTTCCAGCATTGCAGTCAAAAGCTCCTTTAAAAGGAACACAAACACACGCGGAGGCCTTTTCCTTGATTCTCCTGGAGCTATTGGTTTAAAGCACTCGCAGCAGAAATGTGTGAAACTGTTTGTGCATGGACCTCTTCCTGTTCAGATGTTCAGAACCTAAGATGCACAACATAAAGCCAATGTTTATGCCTTTATTATTGATTATTGCCCTATATTTTTGATACAAGAAATCTTAAGTTGAAAGTAATTTAATTTGTTTTTTACTTGTGGTAATTCTATTTTGTGTTTTATTTATTTCTATTTGTGTTTGCAATTTGGAAATGTATGTTGTGAATTTAAAAATATAACCTATTTTAAAAAGGAAACCAATTGGTCATTCATTATTAAGTGAAATGTTTTCTGTTGTGTATTTTTTATTGCACTTTAACAAAGCGAATATGTTTATCCAATTACTCGATTAATCAAATCTATTTTTCAATAGAGTACTCGATTACTAAAATAATCGATAGCTGCAGCCCTAGCTGCATAACACTCAACAAGACATGTTCAGGTTGGCCAGCATGCTTGCATAAATTATTTGAGATGTTTCAACAGCTTCTCAACAATGGAACGGATTGTATCATAGCTGTTTCAAAGCGCAGAGGCTTATAATGTGATATTATGGTATGGTACACTGCTTACTAAATGAATTAAAACACAAATGTGTAAACTTTTTAGGTGTGATTGGATTGTTACTAATACTTAACTAATGTATCAGAATGATCACAAGAGACCTGTTCTAGCCTGTGTGCTGCTGCACTGCCAAATGTTATACTCACCTCAGTGCAAATTGGGAATTTTGGCTTGCTATTGGTGAGCTATGCTGAACAAGATATTAGTGCTTATTGTATAAAATGCATGAAGGCCTGTTTACTTATCATCAACATCTCTCACTGTTTTAAGTCCTCCAAACAATCAGAGCATACTTAATTTTATTTAAGAACCCCAGATTGCATGTAGTGTATATACCATGTGGACTTTTATTGGTGCCCTATTGATGTTTTATTGCAGTGCCATTGACTTTTATTGGTGTGCTGTTGGTAATCACTGGGCATTTGTGTAACAATGGTAGAGATACTACAGATGAAATAACTGTTTCTGTTTGCAGGATAAGAGCAGAGTACAGCATAATTGCTCCAACCTTCCCTGACTCAGCTGTATCGGATCAGTTTAGCATTGCTCAGCATGTGGCTAATGCTAAAGCTAATGCCTCTTTCTCTATGCATGAAGAAACTGAAGTGAATTGCAGTTGTGGTTTAGAGTTCTCACACATGTACATGAGTTGAGAGGAATCTTGCATGGTTGCTTAAACTGGAAAAAAAGTATTTCAGTTTAACCTACAGTGGAACCTCAGTTATCGTTTGCCCTGGTTATTATACAGTTTGGTTAATGTCAACTTTTTTTCTGGGAAATTTTGTCCCGGTTATTGTTGATCTCCCTAGTTTACGTCGACATGTCCACATGACTCGCCAATACTTTTTTCCAAAAACAAAGCATCCACCCACACATTCAGCATTCATTCTGTTTGTTTGTTGTTGTTTCTCTGGCTTTGTTTCTTGTTGATAACACTCAAAACAAACAAAAACACGTCACACTAAAGCGACGGCACAAAGCACTTCTGTCTGAAAAGCCGAGAAACCCAAGAATGGGTGTACAAAACAAATGCTGCCAGCTGGACCACACTGGCATGCTCTAAAACAGCATAAACCTGTAAGAGTGAAGTTAAATGTTAATTTATACATTTCAGTAGTCTTTTGTATTTATTTCTCATTGTGTTCTGTATGTAAAACTATAGTTATTCTACAAACCGCATTCCAAAAAAGTTGGGACACTAAACAAATTGTGAATAAAAACTGAATGCAATGATGTGGAGGTGCCAACATCTAATATTTTATT
>BRDA01078708.1:0-32854 GCA_036984385.1 Crenuchus spilurus
AAATGTTACATTTACTCAGATTAAACTTTTGATCTGTCATCTATGTTCTATTAGGAATAAAATATTGACATTTGCCATCTCCACATCATTGCATTTTGTTTAGTGTCCCAACTTTTTTGGAATCCGGTTTGTAGTTGTTCCAGTTTGTAGAGTTCCAAAGCAAATAACCTTTGTAGCAAATGTCTGTGCTATTGGTGTGTTTATTTTATACCTGTTGCAGTAATACATTGTCTATCATGTATATGTTTTGTGTTGACACTTATATAAAAGGCACGTGGTGTTATTGATTTCAAATACATGTGTATGCAGGTTCTTTCATGGCAGGACTAGTGATTGATATCGATTAATTCCAACACAAGTGTGTACTATTGTAACAATTGAAATACCACAATAAGGCTTGTAATATGAATATAGCCTATTTATGTAGCATTTGAGTCAATATGCAGTTTAATAGCAGTCACACCATACGATTAACACCTAATTGACTTTTTTCCTGCTTTAATGAAAAGACACCAATGTGGAAGGAAAGTCTCTTGTGCATTGGTGTCCTGAGCCAACAGTGTAACAGCACGCTCAATTCCCCAATATCCTGCAGGCACCGCTGGGTTCGAGTGTCAACAGTGTGGTGGCACGCATCCCAGAGAGCACGGCTCCTCGCTTCAGGGGGTTCGGCTACCCACTTCTGCTGTCTGATCCTGTGATGAAACGTAGGAGGAAAAGGAGCCACACACACAGTCAGAGATCTCGGCTCATTAGCAAAGGCATCCTGGAAGAAGCCCAGTAGTGCGAGCTGGGAATACTGAAGCCTACTCCTACTCCGGTTCAGTTCTACATAATAAGGAATGCTCAACGGGGCGTCTGCGTTTGCTTTAGATCACAATCCTGTGGGGTGTGTGTGTATGTGTGTGTCTGTGTGAATGTCTGCAGGCATGCATAATGCTGATTCAACCTCTAGGAGGTGTATAAAAGTCCCACATGCTCAGTAAAAGCCACCATATGCTCCTCCCTCCCAATGAGGAAGATTGACGACCTCACAATCTCTTCAGCTTGGTGCATCCACATTTTTGATCACAAGAAGGCCTCTTTAGTGAAATTCTCCTGCAAGAGCGAATTAAGGACTTTTTCAGGTATTGATTCAAGATCGCAAACAAGGGCGTAACCAAGACGTCGCCAATGCCAACCAAGTGTAAAGTGAGGCCACCCTTCAGACTACCCTAATTATGCAGAACAAGACAGACAGCCATTATTACTGAAACAACGTGATTCGAATAATGGAGTTAAATTGTCTTGCAAGACAAGACTTTGCAATCAAGAAGGTTAAAAAGAAGGCTAAATAATCAAGAAGGTGATTATAACAGTGTATTAGATACAGGCTTCGCTGAATAGTGAATGGTCCATTACATTGAATTCTGTGTGGAGAGTACATGCCAAGTTATAGTCCAGGTGCTCAACAAAAGATGACATTAACAAGAAACAAGAAAAGTCTTCTAAGTTGTCTCTTTTGCATCAAAAATTGAAAGGACAGACATCGTTGCACACTGAGTGTTATGGTAATGGTGAGTGGCTGTGTTTAGTTTACATTGTATGAAGACAGATGATTATAAACAGAGACTCACTGAGTTGGTCAGGTATACACACTGACACTATATGACTGCTCCGTGACAGCATCACAGGGATCAGCAGAAATTGAACAACATGACTGACTGTTGATTTTAGTGTCAATGATCAAACAGAAGTGGAGAGTCCAATAGAACCATAGGTGAAAACAAGATAAGATAGGATAAATTAATCTTTTATTAATCCACAGCGGGGAAATTTAAAGTTAATGTAAATTTAACTTATGTAATTAAACTGTGGCCAGTTACAAATGTAGACAAACATGGGTGGCACGGTGGCTTAGTGGTTAGCACATTCGCCTCTCAATGCTGAGGTCTTGGGTTCGAGCCCACATCTGAGCAGAGTTTCCATATTCCCCCCGTATCTGTGTGGGTTTCCTCCGGGGACTCCGGTTTCCTCCCACAGTCAAAACACATGGAGATCAGGTGAATTGGCTACTCTAAAAATTACCCTGGTGTGTGTATGTCTGTGTATGTACTGTATTTATGTATGTATGTATAAACACCTACTGTACTGACAACTGCATACCTTCTGTAAAGGACTATAAAAGCCTAAAGCACATGTGTCAAACTTAAGGCCCGCGGGCCAAATGTGGCCCGCCACATCATTTGATGTGGCCCACGACAGCTTGTACATGATCGTCTTAAAATAAATTTACTGTATGCTGTTTTAAAACACACGTTAACAGTAAACTACATCTCCCATAATGCATTTCAACGACATCTCACCAGTAGCCGTGGTTTCAATGCATCAGTGACATCTGCAGTGCGTCCTGTAGCGGACCTATTTGAACTGAGGTAAAGGAGTGTAACAGACGACTGAGGCCAGGATCCAAGTGCAGGTTAGGTTTTATTAACAAACAGTGGTAAACAAAGCACTCAATGCTAGTTAGCCTAGCAAACAACACCAAAGGGGTAATCCAAAAATCAGAAACAAAGTCCAGGCAGAAAGTCCAAATAACTAGATTTGACAAACCAAAGAAACCGCTCAGAAGTGATATGCAAACCATAATCAAGACCTCGAAACCAGATACTGAATTGCTCTGCTTATATAGCTGGGCTAACTTTATGGTGCATGACCATCAGTATTCTGGTGACAGTGACCTCTTGTGACTGGGAGGGGAATTGTCTCGTGAAACCGGTGATGGGGACCTTTGGTGGTGTGGAGGTGCATCATCCTGTTGGACTGTCACAAGGAGAAATAAATAACATATCATCACATAACGTAACGTCAAAAGAAGAAAAGTCTGTACTTGTGTGTGTTTAAGGACAGACAACATTACCTCATTGTTTTGTAAAATGATGCTTCTGTCATATATTGGTTTTCATTGTCCTATTCTTCTTATAATGAATACATCATGAATACAGAAATAAATATTTAACAACATAATAAGTTTCATTTATTTTAAATTATATTGCATTTTGTTACATTCATACTGTTTGTCTTGCCCTTCGAGGCCAACCATTATGCTGATGTGGCCCTTGGTGAAAATTAGTTTGATACCCCTGGCCTAAAGCATAATGTCAACCACAGGTCTGTATGTTGAACAACAACTGTTACCTGGACGATGAATTGGCCTTAAGGGTGTTGTTCAGATTATTTCACATGTGTATTTGCTTTCCAGGTACACAATCTGATTGGTTGAAAAGTGTTGTAAACATATTGTTATTTTGTGATAACACCATGGTTTATTCACATACACAAACTCCACTAAACATCATTGTTGTAGGAGACCTTCTAGTCATTTTAAAGTTTAAATTTCTATTTTTGGACACAAACTGAAAATGAATACTTTAAGGATTACATTTGACCTCCAGCTAACGCTTAGGGTACAGACACTCTTACTTATATTCAGTTAGTTGAAGTGAATCATGACTACCTGTAGGGGTTGCTAGACAGATATACTTAAAGACAACTGGTGCAGAAAAAGTGACTTGTGTGTTATGAATAAATGTGGCCTGTTCATGGAGCTAAGTTGTTCATTTTTAAAAAATAATACAAATAAACAAAACACTTCAGCTGGTTTTATTTGACACAAGAGGAGACAGCAATTAGTATAGAAAAACTATGAATCATATAATGAACCAAAAAATAATGTAAAATAGTTTTTTAGTTTTTAAATTGTTAAATAGTTTTTAATTTCCTGGTCTATGAGCTGGAGAATGAGCAGTAAGTTGAATACTGAGTGGAGTAAGCAGTAAGTTGTTACTGTGATGTGACAACAAGCTAGTTGTTAAGGAACAATAATTTGGCAGAAGAAAACGCCAGTATTCATGGCTTACTTTAATAATTTTTTATTATTACTAAATAATAAATTATTATTTATAAATTAATAAATTATTATTTTTCGAACTGATGTATAAAAGTAATAGAACAATTGACATCATGTGTTATCATGGAATAACAGCATGGCTGTGATGCTGTTATTTCATGATAACACACTTCCTCTCATATTCTATTGCTTTAATATGAACCAGTGAAATCACTGACTAATTAAATCAGTCAAGGAACCAGTCAACCTTTATTTTCCCTCAGAAATAGGTTGAGGGAGAACTTAATTTTCAGTGCAGCTAAGGGTTTCCTGACAGACAGACCCAAACCTGTTAAATTAGACAGCCTCTCCGCCTCCTCCATCACCCTGAATACCAGTATTCCACAAGGTTGTGTTTTGAGACCGATCCTGTACTCCCTGTTCACCCATGATTGTGTTCCTGTAAATGGCTCTAACACCATAATCAAGTTTGAAGACGATACCACGGTGATAGGCCTGATCAGTGACAATGATGAATTGGCCTACAGAGATGAGGTGCAGCATCTGGCTACATGGTGCTATGACAACAACCTGGTGGAACTAAGGAACATTAAGGAAACCAAGGAGATCATCAAGGACTAAAATCCAGACTCACTTCCCCATGTATATCAGCAGAGTAGAACACCACAAACCATTTGAACCACCCGTTGTGAAAACTGCCCAACGCATCACAGGAACCCAGTTACCCACCATTCAGGACATTTATCACAAAAGCTGCCTGGGCAGGGTGAGAAACATCATGAAGGACATTTCTCATCCAAACCATGGACTTTTCACCCTTCTCCCATCTGGTAGATTTTACAGGAGCATCCATTCACAGACTAGTAGGCTCAGGAAGAGCTATATGAAACTATACTCGAATTATACCATATCAACTAAATAAGTTGAAATAGGGATTAGACAAAAATTAAGATTTAATTAATAAAATAAAGATATTGAGTAAAATAAAGATATTGTACTTTGATAGCATAAAGCTCTGTCAAATATTCTAGTCTGCTGGGAGAGATATCTTTATTGTATAATATATTACACAATGTGACATCATCCATCATTATCATTTCAAAACAACATTATTTAATGTAGATACACTATTTTCTAATGCACTGTGCAGAAGACAGTACACAGGGTTCTATTTCAAACCCTGTCTTGGAAATTCACAAGTTTATGAGTCAAATCTATTATTAATCATCATCAGTGTGTAAGAACCAAGTCATGGCAGAGCCAAGATGAAGATACCATGACAGGTATCTCTGAAAAGTGAAATCAGAGAAAGCAACATGGCTCAAGGCTTTTGACAACTTTTTGGTTAAAGCCTTCTGTTGTGTCCAGTTTCATTCCTGAAAGGTTGGAGTTCATCATGGTGGCCCTGCTCTAAACCACTTTCTATGTCTGGGAACTGCTGAGCTGAATCAAGAGAGTTTGACCTTACAAAATCACCAAACTTAGCACGTCACCTCTAGGACAAGAGCTGGACACCCTTGGACTAGCTTCAGGATGTAATCCATTGTACTAGAAGTAGGTGAGTGTAGGATGGCAAACAAGTGAGATCACATATGCAATACATCATTGAGGCTGCTTTCTTCCTAAACCTTCAGCACAGGGAATATGTAGGATGAGAAGGCTGGAGTAGGTCTGTGCTCTTCCTTGCCATGACAAGCCATCCAGAGGACAAATGGTGGCATATGAAATATTGATGCATGGCGAAAAATAGAGCTTGGGCCAAAGGGGAAGAAATGACGAGTCCACTGAGGGACAAGCACCAACAGAAGTTTAGGCCAGCCTAATTTACCTCAATCAATTCCACTCGGTGAAGGGGCTGCCGCGTGCTATCGGCACTGCGCCACGCAATTAAGGAGACAAGGGGCCACGCTTATTCGAGGATCCGTCCCCCATTAATATTATAACCCAACACCGTGGTGATTGATGGCCTCGTGTTGTAGACCTGCTTATTCCCTGCAGCTCCACTGGGGCACTTCTCTGGCCTTGCTCTGTTTAAGTTTTAAACAATCAGCCTAGAAAATAAAACAGAATCAAGAAATGTGACCCATACTGAAAAATGTAGACCATTTTCATGGTTACTGTTTTTTTTACAGTGGGGAGCAACACCTAAATAACAGAAAATTGTAACATCTAACGTATTTTTGATTAAACTGAATGGTACATGTTCTTACTGCCAGTGTTTACACTGTTTATTAAATGTTTAGGCACAGCTCATGTTCTTAAGAAATGTTCGGTTATCAAGTAGGTAGAAAAAATCAAACTTGTTATCATAACAGGGCTAACTAACCTAGAACAGCAAATTCACTATGAATACTAATTATTACTTTATCATTATTGTGTTCTTCAAATTGTGTTCATCTAAACAATTTCACACTTTTATTTTCCAAACTACTGTTAAAAGCACATACTGAAAAATCTTATCCCAAAGTAAATACAGTGTTAATGACTGCTGACATCAGAATAATGGGATAAAATGCATGGGGTATGTTTACATGATTTACAAGGCAGCAGTTTTGTACCTCAATTTTTGTCATTTTTGCTGAACAATCTTCTATTTACCATATACGTAACATACATATAAAGTATTAAAATAATTTAACTGCTATTCCCAAACTGTATGACTGTACCACCTTGAG
This sequence comes from Crenuchus spilurus, assembly GCA_036984385.1. Taxonomy (NCBI): domain Eukaryota; kingdom Metazoa; phylum Chordata; class Actinopteri; order Characiformes; family Crenuchidae; genus Crenuchus; species Crenuchus spilurus. The sequence continues at coordinate 6,565 of BRDA01078708.1, forward strand.
TCAATGTCTTGTTGAGTCCCTCAGCACTACCACTTGCTCAAATAGCCCAAATGCAGAAATGACCTTTTCCCCAACCATTCAACCCTACATGCCTATACTCACACATGCAATACCCTCTTTAATAAGGCCCCAGTTTGCAATCATGATCCCAGGCAAACAACAGCAGATACATGCGCAATCAAAGCAGCAGCAGCAGGTTCCTGCATCTCAAACACCCCCCAGTGTCTCACTGACGATTGTTTACAATGTAAGCAGTGCTCATTCATATTTGAACACGCCCTACAGGCCCGGGTGACAGACATGGCTGACGAGCAAAGCGGCTGAGAGCACTCCTCTGTTGTTCTCTTCACTCCTCCCCCCAAGTTCTCCTTTCCCTCCTCCTATTCCTAACCTAGTAATAGCTCCCAGCAAAGTGCAATGGGATGAATAATTGATCCGATGGGGGTAGGAAGGTATATGATGTAATATTCACAGGTCAGTGCATTGTCTTGCCAGCCATTCTGCCTGGCTCTCTCTCTCTCTCTCTCTCTCTCTCTCTCTCTCTCTCTCTCTTTCTCTCGCTCTCTCTCTCTCTGGAAGAGTTTCTAGGAATCTGTTCACACTTTGTAGTAATAATCTAAGAGGAATGAAGAGCGCAACCATTCTTGAGTTTAGTGGTCTAATAATTGTGTTAGCGCGCTACCTAAATGGGAGCTGTAAGTGTTGCCCGTGTGATTACACTGACTCTTCTCATGTGGGAGTCAACTCACTCATAGCTTTTTAAATTAGTTTGTTCCAGGTAAAGAGGAAAACTCATGTTCCATCAATGTCTGAAACTTTTGCACATATAGAACTGTGAATGGCCTGGAGCTGAGATTGGTATGTGGTGCACACCAATAAGCAAAGATGATAACTGGCTTGCAGTTCAGTAGTCAATTAAATTGAATTTAATTAAATTTCAGCTGCTAGTGATTGTTTACCTGCATTTTGCTGCGTAAACATCTGTTTTTAATTATATGTCCAGTAGCTATTCAAATAAACTTTTCATTCAAAGTTTAATTTAAAAACATTTTGATTATAAAAGGCAGTATCTTATGTTAATGCTTCATGTTCTTTTTCTTCTCACAGTTAATACAGGTAAGACCTGAACTGTAACAGATAGCAGTCAGCTGTTGTGACATCTTTATTGCCACCTTTGAAGTCTGTCTCAGACTTGCTGGTAACTTCATGTCTAAGTGCTAAGCACTTCAAATACTGAATCATGAGATAACACGAGTATCAAGTCAGCTGCCGTCAGTTTCAGAATCAACACAGATGTAAAGTTCCTTTGCCTTCAATAATGTGCGTGAATAATCAACTTCAGGACATTCAGTATATCAGCCTAAGACTTCATATGTTTATGACTGGGTGTGTTTCCTCAATATGAATATTGCATTTATACGTGTGACTCTGCAGTATTCAATGACTAGGCGTTGACAGCATGTAGTCAGTAATCTTCTCTGTAGCTGGCCGGCTACAGCTTTTGTAATCTTATTACCCATGGATGTCTCATTAATTTCAGTCTCAGGCCAGCAAGCCACGGCTTCTACTGTCACTGCCCAGTTCTCTCTCTCTCTCTCTCTCTCTCTCTCTCTCTCTCTCTCTCTCTCTCTCTCTCTCTCTCTCTCTCTTTCTCTCTCTCCCTCTTTCCTCCCAAAGGAACAAGAGGAAATGATGTTTCCTTACATTCAAAATATCTCTGCAGTATGGTCCAACTCAGAGGCAGCATCGTGGAAGGTAACTCTAGAGCATGACGTCTATCTGCATAATGCTGTGATTAGCACATTTCCACTAACAGTCATGTTCCACAGGACTCTCCAGCACATTTTGCATTAAAGACATGTTTTCATTTTTATGCATTAAAGTTTTACTTAATGTTTAATTACAGTACCAGTCAGCGTCTGGACATTCAGTACAAATAGCTGCATTGTAGATTAATACTTACACCATCCAAACTATGAAGAAATACTTATGGGATTATTTAGGAAAAAAACTGTGTTAAACAAACCAGAATATATTTTATATTTTACATTCTTCAAAGTAGGCACCTCTTGCTTAGATGCAGCTTTCTTGGTATTTTCTCAGTCAGCTTTATGAGGTAGTCACCTGGAATGGCTTTCAGTTAACAGCTGTGTCTTGTCAAGAGTTTATGACTTGCATTTCTTGCCTCTTAATGTGTTTGAGACATCAGCTGTGTGCCTACTTTGAAGTAAAATCTAAAACATATTTTAGTTTGCTACATGATTTCTTATGTGTTCCTTCATAGTCTGGGTGACTTCGATATTCATTTACAATGTAGGAAAATAAATAAATATATAAATAAATAAATAAAAACATTGAATGTATAAACGGTACTGTACTATAATTATTTTCAACAATTATTCCAAAATGATATGCCACACTGTCTATTAGAAGCTAAATATTTAACTAGTATTTCAAAATCAGCAAGGATTCAGCCTTCATATGAAAACTGACAAAAAAGAAAGTAATGAATCTCAAAAAGGGAGGAATAGATGCCAAACCCACCACCGGGTTCTGTCTATTTAAGGTTAATAAAACAGCCAATAAGTGTAGCATTAACATTGTTAATGCATCAAAAGAATGCATTGCACAAATGCTAATTCTGATGATCTTTGATATGATATTTAGAGAATTGATTTCCTGAAGCATATATATTTGTGCAGGTTATTGGCCATAACATTACAGCCAGTGGTAAGACCCTGCCATTCCTGTGTTAAAAAAATTGAACAATAATTTTAAAAACAATGAGTACCTTTTTGGTCATGTAAAGTGCCCACTAATCCAGAACAGAATTACTCTATACTGAATTGCTCTTTACAGAACTCTTTGATAGAAATGTATCCTTCATTAAAGTGTTTTTTCACAGCCAAACTGGAAAGTCTCGAAATGCTCCTTTTTTCTCTTTTAGAAGTGCATAATTTATTACAGCTTTTTCATCCTCTCCCTAGTGTAGATACAGTAAATTGCTTGTTGATGTATTGTTCTTTGTAAGTCACTCAGGTTGTCCTTGCCTGAGGCCTTATTATGAGTGCTGCATCTTTTATTTCCACTTTACATATGAGGGCTTCCATGTTTCTTTAATTAGAGTCAAAGATTCTTTTTTTCCTCCCCTAAAGCACCGTCCCCACTTGCTATTACCATGATTGTGATATTGCTTTGTCATATTGAACAACTAATTCTGTAATGAAATAGCAAACACAAATTCAGTTTTAACCTTGGAGGGCTAGAGAAACCACAGAACACATTCTTTGTCTCAAGTTTGCTGTCAGGCATTTGGTTTTGTACAACCCTCTTTTTTTTTTTCTTTTTTTTTTTTTTTTTGCGAGCCATGGTCTCAACTTGACACTGCATAATTATTGTCCTGACATGAGGTCAAGCTCCAATTGAACCCCTTATAACACTGGTAGACTTTTTAAATCTGCAGTTCATTAGTATTATATGTCAAGTATGGTGCAACTAACACCAAACACACCAAGATATTCTTGTAGAGCGATGATTGGAGCAGTTGAACCAAAAATAGATTTTTTGATACAATGTCTGGCAAGGATACTTGCTGTAAGACTTCCAATTTCCAAACTTTGGTGACAGCCATCAGAACAGGGGAAGAAATACAGAGATTGAAAATAATGTTGTTGGTGTTTGTTGAATAAAGCCTGTTGAGGCACATCATCCAGTAAATGTGATGATGTATTACCCTGTCAAGGTTGTTTCTGAGAGAGTCAAATCAGAAGTTGTCAAACGTGGACTGAGTGGGTTGTGGTGAGAATGCAGAGCTTCCAGCTGCACCAAGACAAAAATGAGCCAGCCATGACCGACCTCCTTGGCTGTTTTTTTTAAAAGAGCAACTCTGTGCCAGTGGGACATGACTCTATAACTATGCTGTGAGAAGATGAGGTCAAACAGAACTGCAACACCACCACGGCACTGTGTGTTTTATCTGTGTACATGTAATGGACTTCACTCAGTTTGATCCAGGGGCTTAGACATCACATTTTTTAAATTAAAGGCCCAATTAAGAACTCCTAAAACAAAATCAGATCCCTCCTGCCAGGATGCCTTCTATATAGCTCATTACTGACTGTATTTTGACAACATTGTATGTTTTAGTGTGTGTAAGTTTTGTAGCAAAAGCCCAGTTTTGCAGTTCTAATAGTAAAAGTTTGTGGAAATACATCCGTATCTCTGACAATTATAACTATATCTGTGATTTAGAGAAAAGAACGGAATGAATTGGCAGATTCACATCCTCAGACTGAAGCATGTAATGTGCTGTGAAAATCTAATTAACAAGGCATTAAAAATGAAAAATTATTACACTTAATCTACTCTTTGACAATGACAATTTGGTAAGTTTTCCCATTAATCACTTTAGTACCATCTTATTATGCATTGCTTTAAAACACAGTTTAAATTACGACAATCTTCAAGCATGCACTTTAAAGCTGAGTTATGAAATAACCTAAATTTAGCAGGACCATGCTGAAGATCCTCCTCCTTCCAATGCCCTATAAAATCCCTAAAGTCCCTTTTTTACCTTCTGCTTCCCCATGATTAAGCAGCCAACCCTTCTCCTCCATTGTTCAGTCCCACTTCTCTGTTCATGTCCTTCTTTGTACGAGGTCTGGCTCTAAACTGCCCAGAACCCCAAACCAAAATATCTCCTAATTTCTCCCTCTTACATTCATCCCTTTTCATACAACATATACTTAAGGCATGTTCAAACTAGTAAATTGTTGCTGGATAGCTTTTAACTTATGTCATGACTTTGACCATTATTGAGAGGTGGCATCCCTGAGGTTAGATGCTTGTATGTTTTTTGGAGGTATATCTAACAGAGCTACAATATTTCAAATTGAGGAATTACATGTAGCTAATGCTTATATGTGCTAACTTCTGCAGCTGCACTGAATTCTTGGAGTAAAACTCACAACTTTAAAGTGAAATGGGATAAGACATTGCCTCCAGATCACAATGGAGAAGCTTTCTGTTTGGTTTCTGCAATAGATTTTTGTCAGAAAAGGTATTTAGGGGAATAGTGCCTAAAAAGAAAACATGCTAATGAAATACTTAGTAGAATGAAAGCACTCAGTGCAAGCCAGCAGAGACCTGTTAGCATGCTCTACTTTACCAATGCTAATGGGTCCCCGCTAGGTTTTTATTCACTGTTAGCAATGTTAGCATTTTTCTTTGAAAGGCTACTTTAACCTTAACAGGTCTCTTGTTCCTCATAAAAGGCAGCTAAAATATCCAGAAGTGGGCAGTTTATATTTTTGGCTCAGTGTGGTTAATTATAATATGGAGCACAGTTAAGCAGTGAGGTGGAAACAGAACCTTTCAGTGCTTTCAAACTCTCTCTCAGAGGTGACAATTATGCCTGTAGCTCTGGATTAATCATCTGTTCAAGCCAGTGGGAGACACGAGGTTTTCGTCCCAAGCACCCTGCCTACTCTGTGTAAGATTACATGGAATCAAAATACCCCCCACCACCTGCCCACCCACAAATATGTTTGTGATGATAACCAATCATAAACCTGACATCCTCTTTGCTCCCTTCTGTCAGGCTGCATAAACGAACCTGAATAAAATGGGGTGTTTCAGCCCCACTTTTAAAGCATGCAGGAACTTGTCAAGGCAACCCAAAGTGCTGCAATTTTCTGAGCTGCTGTCATCCTCTAGTAAAGCAATTCTTTCATGCCACAAAACTGTGGATGCTAACCACGGCTCCACATTGCCTGAACCAGAATTTGTAAGGGGACAAGGGCTCAAGGACAAACAGGAGGCATGGATGTTTATTTAATTGACAGCATATTGCAAATGTTCTAATCAAGAAGAGTGTTTACAATACATGTTTCAGTCAACAGTGATGGATTGGTGTCTTGTCCTGGGTTTAGCTAAGATAGTGTAATACCCTGACCTGTGCCCAGTGAAGGGGTGGGGGTCTCACCATGACCCTAACCAGGTTTAAGCAGATAAGATGATGAAAGAATCGGTGGATGTTTCAGTCTAAACTCAAAATAGTCTTAAATAAAGCAAACTTTGTCATACACATTAGTGCTGTAATTAGGACTTCCACAACGTCATACATCTCTGATCATCTTTTAGCCAAGCTAAATATAGCATCTACTTTAGACTACTGCAGTCTGCCATCTTTGTCATATCATTTAGTAGGATACAGCTTCTGTTCTCATTTCTAGTACTGGAGTACTACTGCCCTACACATTTTAGAGATGCCTGTGCTCCCAGTACACCTGGTCCAACTAATGAGCTAATTAACAAGCCCTACCTGAGCACAATTTGATGTATTGGAGCAAGGAGAATGGTGAAACTTGCAGGGCAGGAGTACTCATTTACCAGGATTGAGAACCCTAGAATCCTCACTGACACTAGGAACATCAAACAATATCACTCTCGTCCTTCAGATGTTGCAGACTTTCAATATGTTGCTTACTGTGTTCAGCTAGTGCTGCTGTTTATCACATTCAAAGCCTTTCACAACCTCACTCCTAACTACATGTGTCAGCTCCTTCCTTTAGATGCCCCATCTTGTAAACCACACTTAATGAATCTAGGTCGATCATCAATTATGACATTCACTGCTAAAGTCATTTTGAGACACCTCAGTAATCTCATTTAAAACTCTGCAGTATGTCATCTATTTGGTAATCCTGTCATTTGTTTTTAATCATGTTCAATGTGTTTGTTTCATTAATGTAAAGCAACCTTGAACAAGAGGGCACTTGTGTAGTCTGAGGTCAAAGGGACAAGGGCTCCTCCACCTGCGGCCTATCTGTTCACGTGTCTAGCCATAGCGCATCTTATCAGCTGAGCTTAGCTTCAGAGAAGGAAGAAAGACCCGACTACAAGAGGAGCTCAAAGTCACGGTTATTGGACTGTTCAATACTAAGTGGCACATGCTCACCTCAGGAGACCTTTAGATCCATACAAAAGAATGGAAAGTGCCCCACACTTTCTTCTTTGTCAGCCTTTAAGGTGCACAGATAAGGGAAAATGAGAAATGTCACCTCTGGGAATGCATGGCACTATTGTTCGAAAAACCAAGTTGGTTTGTTTTTCAAAAGCCATTGTTCAGCCTGTTTGCTTGGCTTTGGAGCTTCGTAGGGATGCGTTCAATAAAAGCTGCCAACAGACTGCCAAGCGTAACTCTGCACCTCATCCTAAAAACATCCCTCTTTCTCTCCTGCCAAACAGTAATGAGAAGAATCCATAATTAATGCTTCAGAATGCAGGGTTAATCACTAAATATAAAAAGACCAAAATGCTCTATTTGAGTTTTCACTGCATGGTAATTGTACCTGCCTATTGTCTTCCTTGTAGAGACAATAGATTTAGACTGTACTTCAAAGAAAACCTGTGATTAACCCCCCTTAGAATTGAAGATTGCAGACAATGTTGACTGTAGCTCTTCTGGAAGCAATTACAGTTGGGACACAATTGGGCTAATGGAGAATGTTTTATGGATACTTTCATTCCAGTAGTCCTGTAGAAAGTTTTAACCTTCCAAATCTTTTTTTGGTTTAGGAAGTTTTGCTGTTTTTCCTCTTTATGGCCAATTGAAGAGGCTGTCCACTGAGACTGTATACGCTTCACCAGCCCTTGCCAAAGGCTGCAGTTGTAACACTGGATGATTTATGCCGCTTCTATGAGGATTGATGCATTTGCGGAGAACTTGTAAGATGTGACACTTGATGTATGAGTTTTCTCTGAAATGGACACTGTTCATCCTACAGAACATCAGGCTTTGTGATAATGTATATATGACCCAGAAGGCATCTGATGTACTACTGAATGCACTAAGGAGCCGTCAGATGCAAGAATATATTTTGGTTTGTCGTTTTACTCAACTGAACAGTAACAGGGATGTTAGCAATGATTTCTTACTAGAAATTTGAAATGATCCTCAAACTGAATGTTTGCTTTTTTTGCACTTTAAGCCAGGAATCTATGGTATAAATGTACATTTTGAGGTGCTGCACAAGCTTGCTGTATTAAGGCAAGGCACTTTATCAAACCCGAGAGATGCTATACGTGTTCATTCTAGCTGTGATTGCACTGGCCTTGATAAGTGGCAAGAGGCAAATCAGCTGTTCACAGCAGGAGGGTGATAAGCCTTTGCTGGATCCAAGATGGCTCCCATTTTCACACAGAGCCCACAGCCAAGTGCTCCTTTTAGACAGTCTTCCTGGCAACGGCACTTTGGCTTTCAAGTGTGTGCCCCTTTTTTAACAGTGAGTAACCTGGTTTATGACCTAATTTCAGTTTCTGTAGAATGTGAGATTTGAAGCCACTTTCTTATGGTGAAGTAAAAAATTAAGGATGTACACTGATTTATATGCTTTAGCCTACGTTCTTGCATTTCCATCTGTTAATTTGCTCCAAACGAGTCACACTTGTTATGATTCCCATCATGTCTTGCTTCGCATCAGTGCACATGTTCCAGCAAACCAAGCACTGTAGGTGTACATATCCTTATATCCCCCAAAATAAAAAGATGCAATTACATTTTATCATCGAATGTTCCTTGGAGGCAATAGGCAGTGCGTGGTTATGTTTCTGAATTAGTTACATTGGATAGAATAAAGATGACTTCAGGGGGAGTAGAACAGTGGTGTTTTTTCCCTCCAAAAATTATACTTGTTGGAAGATAATTAGGGGAGCTTGCACATAGCATATGTTAAGTGTCAAAATTGCAATCTATAAATCTTGCGCAAAAAGCAGAAACAGCAAATTTGAATGACATGAACTCTGCATTAAAACCCTGAATTGTTATTGTTCTTGCATGCAGTTGCATTCCCCATGCTTTCCTTAACTTAAGACTTACTTTATTATTTAATTTACAAGCTACATTCTATACTGGAGTCGGATGTTAATTAACCCCAGTGCTCAGGAAACCTGCAGGCATTGATTATTCTGAAAACACACTCTTCATTAAAACAGTAGCTAAAAGAGGCATTATTATAACAATGTTTTTGTCATACTATTTACCTAAGGCAACAATGCAATTATCTTTACAAATATTGTGTTTTTCCACCCAATAATTTTGGTATCATTAGAGTTCATATTTCATGCCCACTTCAGACAGTGCTAGTTTCCTGACCCCAGAGATTAGGTGCTTTATCATTGGCGAACACACTGGTCTATTTTAACCAGCAAGTCCCACAAATGCAACCTCTGCAAACAGTGCAGCTGCGCCAAGTAGGACAGAGAGTCCAAAGCCAGTGCATAACATAGGAAAACTTGCTCTCCAACTTCCTTCATGGATGCATCTTATTGGGCTCATTTCATTAATATGGCTTCCATCTCTTGAGCGAATAGGGTTCAGTGAAATATATGTATTCTGACCAAACATTCTTTTGCGTCTCCACAAACTTGAATCCCTAAGAAGTCAGCCTCATAAATCATCATCTAGCCCCAATCTGTCATACATGTCTCACGTAAAATGCCACACAGCCTAAATACTGTGGCCACTCTCAACACTGCTCAAGAGTGTTGATTTATTCACAAGCCTGCTAACTCGCTAATGTGATTTTTGAATAGTTTAATGGGATTAAAACGACCCAAAGGACCATATTTCAATTTTTATCGATTTGTCATTTGGGTTTGGTTTATTGCCCTTGCAGCTTCACGGAACGGGCTTCTCCATTAAAGCCAATGAGCCTTTAGCATGTCTTGTTCACACTCAGCTCAATAAAAGCAAGGTGGATTTTCATTCATCAACTCTGATTGCATTAGCTCAGCGAGAAAATGGCTTTCGAGTTTTTTCCTTTTTTTCCCCCTCAGCCAAGGGGTCCATTTGCAGAATGCTGATCGGGACCCCAGCCCTTGGAAACAGCTAGAGACTGGGAGATAAAAAACAGGCAGTCCATCTGTAAGACCTGGCCCTGATGTGAGCTATATACGTCGCAATTTCCGCCTGATGTTTTTCGATAGATTCATCAACACCTGAATGAGATAGATGGGCTTTAATGGAGCTGCATGGCCTACAGACGAGCTGTCTGGAAAAGGCTGTGGTGGCGCAGGCTCTATTGACTGTGCTTTGTAATCATCAGGCCCAGACTCATCTGTCACAGTTTTTTTTGATGTGGGGATGCACACAGGACGTGTCGCTTTCTCGTACATCAAAAAGCCAACGCTCGAAAGCTTGGCTTTCTAAAAACCAGAAGGGTGTTAAATAGGAACATTGAGACATCTCATTCATGAACAGCAATGAAATTCTTCCTTTGTCATCAAAATCCTCCATTTAATGAGGCTTTCCTTCCTCATCTTGCACGTTCCTAGAAGCACAAAGCCAATACATCATTTACATTCAAATAAGAATACGCTACAGTAGAGTGTTCCCCTTGATTGCAGTGTATGGACATAATGAATATCACCTACCAGTTTGAAGCATGTGTTGGAAACAGAAAGCAACAAACGTAGGGTTTCAGTACTATGCCTGAGCTCGAAAACAATCTACACAACAAAACACTGCTTCGGAAGCACTCATCAATTCTATTATCCATGCCTCCACCTCTGTCATTATACAATCTCCTGCACAATCTGGCAGCTAGAGTGTGGGTAATTATGTGGCGGGAGGCGGGATGGATGGCTTTCGGGAAGGGAGGCAGTCAATTAGTGAACAGTTTTTGAAGTACGAACAGATCCAGGGAAGAGGGCTGCCAAGGTGAAGGTAATGGGCCAAAGCCTATCAGCAAAGCAGCAGAGGCTGCTATCAAATTCACGCCGAGGACCTGATACACTCACAAATATGGGCAGTGTCATTACGCCACTGAAAACGGATGCACTCTTCCATTACAGCTACTAATGAAATGGCCTCCTCATATCTTGTTGAGTGACCAAGGGGTACACTAATGATGACATCTGTGACATATCTGTGTGCAAACAATGCCAACTCCTACTGTTTTGATTGAAGAGGAATCACAGTTGGGTTATTTGAATGACTCTCAGCTGATGGCTAATTGCTTGGGTTTTCATGACTTCTTGCTTCCTGCAGTGCATCTTAAACATGTCCAAAAATGTTGTCATAGATAACAACAAATAAAAGCATGAGGGGAAACATTTGTCTTTGACCTTGCTTGACCTTGCATACTGCTTACTATTAGAATGTTACCATTGTAGGGTGAAGTACTGCTTTAAACTTTGATGGTAACAAAAACAATGATGTAAATCACTATTAATCATTTCTCTATCATCAAGCAGACAAATTCTGTTTTTCAAATTATACCACATATATGCCACATATTAAATAGCAATTATTCCTTACTGTCTTATTTTCTAAGATACATTCAGTAGGAAAGCTGAAACTCTAATTTTTCTTCAGCTTGTTAATTTGTTGCCCATTTTAAGCTGCTGTATAAAATTTTAGCTTCAAACAAATCATGTGCCATATCTTCAGGTGGAATGTTTTAAATGTTGAAAAAACATTGAAAAATGTGGATGTGTTGATTTTACCTGCAACACTTTACTGATATTAGAATAAAGGTGTTTTATTACCTGAAAGTCTGGAGCAAGGCTCATGTGTTCGCTACCTTGTATATATTTGGTACGGTTGGTTTTGTTTTCACACTGCATTTTTGCGAGTGTACCAAAGACCATTGAATGCTATGTCCACATCCTGTCATCATCACTTACATGGGGTGCATCTTCCTACACTTGACACGGATTGGTTTGTAGAAGAACGTGCGTCTGACGTTGGCGTTTTGCCAACTCAACAGGTGGTTAATTTGCTGGGAGCCTTTCTGAGATAAAATGAATGAACAGATTAATTTTGTTACCACAGTAGTGCTGTTATTATGGTATTTATACCAGCAGCAACAACGTCAGGCACAGAACTCTAGAGTAGTTCCAATTCGCCAAATGAACATGCTTGTCCTGAAGTAATTGTATCACCGACAGATAAGGCAGCAAACAATCCTGCGAGTCTTGGCAGCTCCTGTAATTGGTCCGAAAATCAGAACTTTCTAGATAAATATTTTCATATGGCACACAAACCAGACCATGGATCAGTAGATCCGGACCAATACCAACTCTTTTGGTCAGACCAAATTTTGCTCTTTTGATCCGTTTCACACCTGCTATTTTGGTTTGGACCAAACTGAAAAGTCTGAAAGTCTGGACCAAACAATATAGGTGTGAAAGCACCCTCAGACCCAACAAATGTGTGTGTGGTTGAGTGTGTGTCACCGGTGGGTGTGGTTGAGTCTGTGTAAATGGAGTGTGTTGATTGTAAAGCATCCTTGGGTATCTTGAAAGGTGCTATATACGTGTAACATTCAAATACAATTGAGAAGTTTCCATCCTAGAAAAGGATGATCTCTTGTAGCACAAGTGTGAGTTGTGAGCTGAACCTACATAATGTCTCTTCAGTATTGTGCAGCCTACTAATTTACTATTTTGAAATGTTCTTTTACAAAATAAATAAATAAATAATTCTGTTTTCATTAATCCCATGTAGTTGAATAATAAAAAAGCCTAAGATTGTGACATGTACAACCTACCCCTCCACACACACACAAATAAAATAAAATAAATAATAATAATACAGCAGACAGTTTAAGGTTAAGTTGAAAACGAGATGTTATGGTGATTGAAATTTATTGTAATGAATCTTGTTTAATGGAATGGAAGATTATCATGGCATGATTTTGACACTTCTTGACATTAAAACAAACAAACATTTCAGATTCAAATATGTTGATACAGAATGTAAATCAAATCTAAAGCACTGTGTACCTTACTATGTAATTAATTCTGTAATTATGTAATATGAATAGTATAGTGAAATGAAAATAATAACTCTCAATTTCTAAAGCTTAAGCTGTAGACAGACTTTCCTCCAATCATGCTTCTGCAGCTGTCACATTCAAGGCTGCAAAAAGACAAAGCACACAGCCTACTAAAATACTGCAACACTGATAAGGAATGCAGCTGTCTTTCTTCATCCTCACAAGAAGTTCAAGGAAACAGACTCGCCCAAAAAAAGGACAATGTCAGTGTACATTCACTCCAACCATTCTTTTCACAGATGCCATTATATTCCAGCCATCCACTAAAAGATACAAAAATAACATAAAATGGAAATCTGCTTCTTTTTGTAAAATAAAATGTTTGCATGTCTGTTCATTTGGCTTCCAATAGAAAAATATGGTATTTTCCAAACAAAATGGTTTCCCAAGACACAAATTATAAGAAATAATAGTCAACAGTGTTAGTAAGATATTTGTGTTGGTTTTTTGCACCTGTGCCTAGCGGTCCTGACTTCATTAGATTGACAGGCTTCACCTATTTTCTTTCCCCCTCGGTATTGAATTTTGAGTGAGTTTCCCAAAAGCAGTGCAATAGAGAAATGCTTATGTGCTAAAGCAAATATTACCCTGAATAGCTTCTCTAAAAATGGGCTTTGGGAAACTGAGCCCTAGCCTTATGAGAAAAACATGACATGAATTTGTGAGCACCAATTCAGATTCATAAACATGATACCACACTTCACAAATGTCTCAAAGGAATGAGAAATGTCACTAAATGTAACCTTGCCTTCAAGCTTAACCTTAAGCACTAACATTTGCATTCTACTTTTTTTTTTTTTTGCTACTTTTTAAACATTGGTATGGAAATGAAGTACTGCACTTTTTAGCAACAAAGGTCAATGTTCTTGTCTATTTTTAACAATTTAATTCAAAAAGCAGCTGTGTTCTACTACAACCAGAGACCAAATGGAAACTTCACCACATATTTTTTTACTTAAACCCATCAAGAATTTTAATGGGATTCCACACTAAATTACTGTGCACATATTTTGAGTGGTTCCTCTTATTACAACATCCAGAAAGAATCTATGTTAAGATGGTTGGACTGATGCAACAGTCATGCCAGTAGACTTACAACAATGAATCAGTTCACAGATAAAGAGAAATGAAAGTTTACAGTGTACTCTCCAGCCTTTAAAATAAAGTAAAACAAATCTCAGATAATTACACTGTAACTTTTTTAATCTTTTTTAGAGATTTTCTACAATGAGCTCTGTAAGGTGTTGTGTGTAATGTTAATGTTGATTGAACAAAATTCAAATCTATATTTGAAATATTATTGATTGATGCTCTATATTTTGGCTTTATTATTGTAAATCAGAAATGTGGGGATAGGGGTGGGTGAGACAGGGCAACGGCAACCAAACACTTCTTGCACATATTTTATGTTGCTAATATATATATATATATATATATATATACACATATATATATATTGGATTGTGTGCTTTATTTGGTGGGCAAAAGTATTGATACTCATGGTCAAAATTTGCTTAACTACAAGTAAAAGTTGCTCAGTCAAAAACTAAGTAGTCAAAAGTATATGCATTTAAAAATACTCAAGTATTCAAAAGTTTAAATTATATTTTTTTAATATCAGTACATTGCTGTATTGTTTTGAGAGTTTTTACAGAACCTTGTAACTTGCTAAAACCACCTGATTATGTAATGACATGTAGAACCACTCTGCAACAAAAAGTCTACGCCACCTGTAAACTTCAGTCAGGATGAGCGAGTACACCATTCTCTGTATTGTATCTGTTCAACCATCTAAATTATCTGTATCCTTATCTGTACTCGGAGTGAGTGGGGCCTAAACCAGATTTGGGTATGGTTTAACCGGAAGTGAGTGGGGCTTAATTCTGTACATTATTTTAAGCCTGAAATTGATATGGATTGATCAGAAGTTGCTATATGTATTGTTTATATGTCAGCCTTGTTCGTTGTATTCTTCTCAAAAGCACCGCATTCAGTATGAGCAAAGCTTTCCAAATGACTTTATATCACCAGCCAAACTAAGAGAAAGCAGACGGTAAAGCAGACAGGGTTACCAGGTCCAACAAAAATATCCAGCCTAAAGTCAGTCTAAAACCCGCCCTTCAGAAGCTTAAACTAGCCCAAAATATATGTCTGTCACACATTTGAAGTGAATGGTAAAACAACTATGAGTGTATGACTTAGTTTTCTTTTTAATAAGGGATTTATTATCAGTATTGCTATTTATCTTAAAGTCATTAATAATATGGAAACATGAGTGTTTTATTAGTTATTTTATAAGTTTTATATCCCAATCAAGAACATTTAATAGTAACATAGTTAGCAAAAAAAAAAAAAAAAAAAGAATAATAATTTTATATATATATATAATTTCTATTATGAACTTTTGGACAGTTCTTTCCATTTGTTATTTAATTTCACACAAGCTCATGCGTACACAATTTTAACTGCCATTTTCTGTTGTCCTCATCTCTCCTTTTTTTGTGACTTTTAAGGGCTCATCCATTTCAAACTTTTTATATGACTGGCTTCCTTTTGTTGTAATCTATCTGCCTTAGTGTAGACTTGTACACGTTTGCCACCGTGTTGATGTAACATCCAAGGCAACACCCACTTTTTTGTTGTTTTTTGGCGGGCATGGTAATTTTTAAAAAAAGCTTGAAAAACACACCCCGCCACCCCTGAATTTTCACCCACAACTGGATTTTAAAACAAGCCCAATTTGGCGTGAAAACCATGAAACTGGCAACTGTGGCTGCAGAGAACTCTTGTGGTTCTAGTGTGTGTAGGGAGGGGCAGGCGCTCTGTGTGACTGGCCAATCACAGATCAGGAAGATAGTCAGTTACCCAATGAGGATTTTCCTTCAGCACGAGCACGGATATTGACGAGTTATACTCGTATCTTGCTTGTTACTCATCAATGCTTTATCCATACCGGATACTCGTCTGAAATTAGTCTCCGGCTCAACCCTAATACTGATCCAGAAGGAACAAGTAATGACAAGCTTCCTAGAAATGTAGTGGAGTTGAAAGTACAATATTTGTCTTTGAAATGTAGTGGAGTGAAAGTCATAAGTTCACCAAAAAAATTAATACTCAAGTAAAGTAAAAATACTCAAAAATGTACTTAAGTACAGTACTCAAGTAAATGTACTTTGTTACTGTCCACCATTGGTGGCAACTCTATCAAGTCAAGTCAAGAGGCTTTTATTGTCATTACATCTGAGTACAGGTACACAGTGCAATGAAATTACGTTCCTCCGGAACCATAGTGCAACGTGCAATGACAGTACAGTAGAAAACAAAGTGCGAAGGTGCAACAGGACAACAAAGGGCTATACACTACAATAAATACAATAAATACAGCAGACAAATTTAACAGACAGGACAAGACAGTAGAGTACCGATGTGGTAGAATGGAATGTCCGTGGCGCGGATAAGGTGCAAGAGATATGATATGATCAAATATTACATTCTTGGACATCTTGTTGTTGTTGTTACTCATAAAGTACATTAAGTACATTCTGACTCCTCACGATCATACAGTATGGATAGTTTGTCTAGAAAATCCTGTTTTATGTTTGGGTCTTCAAGCTTTAGGCTTCCTCTGATTGTATCCATCCATAGCCTCTCTTCTTGAACACAATAGCAAGGACAATTCTGATTTTTTATAATTACTACTGACTACTTGTTTTGCTGAGTTCTAATCTGTGTTGTATTTTTTTTTTTTTTTCTATTTTATGGCAACTAATGAAAGATTATGTTTCAGAACACTGACAGCAACTGACAGCTGTTATATTTAATGATCATTACATGTAAAGTGACATATTTCAAACCTTTTTTTTTTGTTTTAATGTTAATCAATATGGCAACTTAGCTCATGAAAATCAGAAATGCAATATCTACAACTATGAGAATGTCAGCAGATTATATTATATAATATAGACATATCTGTATATATATATTCATGGGGATTTTCTAATGAACTACATTTTGCTGTTGTACTTCAATCACACTTTCAATTTGACCTCAATAACCAAAATAAATATTTTGGCTTCACTGTTTTGTTAAAAAAGGGGGTATAAAATATTTTGCCATGAGCTCAAAATAAAACACATACACACACACACACACACACACACACACACACACACACACACACAACAGAAATATTTGTCCAAAGGATCAGGAGAGTGAATGGACATTGCTGTGAAGATGTTATCTTCCATTAAGATGCAGAGGCATGGGGTACAGCAAAATCTTGGCAGTGCAGAGATTTTAATTATGGCCTTTTAGTTAATGTGCAAATAGCACAGTTTGTGCCAGGTGGTGCAGATTTTAATCGCTTTCTTGGCTGGTCACAGAGCATAAACTGACAACAGATTTCTTTTTCTGTTTTTTGAGAATTTTTTTTTTATAACACATTTAGAAAAATCACATAAAAATCACAGATGTTCTGTTGTTGGGTAACAGACCTATTTTGGCTTGGTTAAGCATTGAAGCCTTGAAATGTTAGATTTTTCTATTTCTAGTAACATCTCGTCTTCACCTTGCACTTATTAGAGTGAGATGGTTCACATTTAAAAACTGCAGTCACAACAAAACAACAGTTAATCCATCCAAGAACACATTCCTTTTTAAACTGATTTAGCAAATTTGCACAAATATAAATGTACATTTTATTTCACAAAATCACAAATAAAGTTTATTTGGCATAAAATACAGAAAGTATCTTTGTTTGCATTGGCAGTTTGGCCCACTTTGGAACATTCACGCACACAGACATGTTTCAGCTGTGTGATAACTGAGAGCTTTTTTTATTGCACATTTATGAGGTCTTGTAGCATTGTTATTGTTGAAAGCTTCTGTTGTCGCCAAACCACAAAAAGGCGCCACTTGCAGCAATTCCCAACTGGGGTTTTAAGCAGCTAAATGGCTGTCAAGGTCAGACTTTATAAAAGTGGAGTGCAGATTCTTGTGGACATTGGGTTCGTTTCACAGTGACACAGAGAAAGCCATTTACACAGGATAAAGCTCTAATCCACACAATGTGGGGATTAGTCCAATAAATGACCTCTATCTCACCGTGTGATGAAGACTGGACCTCATTCAAAAAGCTTAAGCCCTGATCTGAATGCACTTTCAACCCAATATGGCTCACCTGTAAGAAACAAAGTATTCACTCTACTCATCTAAATGCAGCTACAATGGTTTGAATTGGTGTGAATGCTCACTGCAATTTAAAAATGTACTTATGCATTATCTCCATGCATCACCATTATCACCATTACCATGTTGTAAATTGAAACATAAAAAAAATAAGATTTAGTTGATGCTAAAAGTTGACACTAAATTTAAGGCCAAAAACACTGAAACTGAAGAACTAGCAGCAAATTTGTGCAAATGATGACCGCCTTCCATCACTTCTCTGTGGCCTTCTGTTGACTTTACACTCCAACATACAAACCCCTTTTCCAGAAAAGTTGGAACATTTTCTAAATGCAACAACACCTAAAATCTGTAAATTCTTAATTCACATGAACCTTTATTAAAAGTTAAAGGTTAAAAGGACAAATGTTTTCAATGACAAACTTAATTCTATTTGTTAAACATAAACACACTCACACACTTACCACTGGTCAATATTTGCAAATCTACTAATTGCTGTAGCTTTGCAAGTGGAATTTTTGTCCATTGTTGACGTATAGAAGGCTTCAGCTGCCCAGCAGTTCATGGTCACTCTTGTCTGATTCTCCTCTTCATGATGCACTATACAATTTCAATAGGAGACAGATCTGGCAGACACTGAAAGCATAGTCTATGTCTACAATGCCACTCTTTTGTAACTAATGCTGAATGAAATCTGGCATTGTACTGCTGAATTGACTTGGAGCTCCTGGGAAGGCATCATGTGTCTCACCAAAATACCAATATAAGCCTTTGCATCAATGGTACCTTCAAATACATGCAGATCACCCATTTTGTGGGCACTGATGCACCCTCATTCCATCACTGATACTGTTTTCTTACTGATAGTTGTTGTCATCTTAGAGTATAGAATTTAATGTCTGTTTTCTCCAAAAAACAAGCTGAGACGTGGACTTGTCTGACCACAAAACATTTCCACCATCTTTTGGTCCAGATTTCAGGCTCAGAGAACTTGCTGGTGCTTCTGTGCAGAATTAATATACAGCTTCCTCTTTGCATAATATTGAACCTACAGTCACAGTATATATTCATACATTGCATTTCTTGATGCAGTGGCAGAGTGACAATGATTTTTCAAAATATTCCCAAGCCCATGTGACTATGACCATCATGGTAGCATGACAGTTTCTCAAACATTACTGCCCGAGGGCTTAGTGGCTGTGCACATTTCCACCATTGGTTTTATAAAATGAACCTTAAAGGCTATGGTCAACAATTGTATACTTAATACTTAAATTATCATACATGTCAACACCTAGAGACAGTAAATCCCATCATCACGTCTCAGAATCATAAAAATGAATTGATACCTGTTTAGTACATTTCTACCATTAAATTGATTACCAACAGCTACTTCATTCATGTTTCTTTACTGTGGCATTAACAGATTTCTCTGATTAGGTAAACCTTGAATGAACATTTGATTATTTCAGTATAACATAAAAAAAAAATAATGTTGATTGACATTGTAATTGTCCATTATGTTTGTGCACTTCATGTGTGTAATCACAGAACATCACATTATCGCTTACATCACACCCTCAGATCAGATCAGAGGTTTTAGGTTGGTAACTCTAAAAATGGCAACTGCATAAACACAACTGAGCACAGAATTGGGTAAGGATTATAGCTGTAAAGTAGCCTTTATGTGGAGATGTGTACATATGTGTCCCAGCTTTTTACAGTCATATACCCCGAAACTGAGCTAAAGTATATGCACACTTTAAATGGGGAAGTCATATGAATTGTCACTTGTATTATTTGGGTAGTGGATCAAACTCAACACAACAGTGACATTGACATTGAAGTAGTGTGGTAGTATCTGTGATGACTGTAATGGAAAATAGTGTTAGTGCTTATGCACATGAATTGAGAGCCAGAGGTGTCAATTAACGAAGTACAAATACTTCGTTACTATACTTAAGTAGAAATTTTGGTTTTTTATACTTTACTGAGTAATTATTTTCAGATGACTTTTTACTTCTACTTACTTACATTTTCATGTAATTATTGATACTTTCTACTCCTTACATTTTAAAAACAGCCTCGTTATTTCTACGTATTTCATTTCGGTTTGTCATCATTCAAAAAACATCCTATTCAAATAAACTGCGCCATCCAGAAAGAGTGAATGTGACTGTGGTTGGATGAGAAGTATAAACAAATACCATTCTGATACCCTATTGGTACCTGCACGTCACGTGTGTCGTCACTCTCCAGTAAGCTCAGTCAGCACCGCAACGCAGCACTTTAAGGCAGAACTTGAAGTTTCTAACTCTTTCTAATTCGATCCAGTATCCTAGTCCAAGTTTTGGCATTTGTTTTAATTACATTACTTTTACTTTTATACTTTAAGTAGTTTTGAAACCAGTACTTTTGTACTTTTACTTGAGTAAAAAGCTTAAGTTGATGCTTCAACTTCTATAAAAGTCTTTTTAAACCCTAGCATCTATACTTCTACCTGAGTAATGAATGTCAATACTTTTGACACCTTTGCTGAGAGCCAGGTTGTCCAACCTTAAAATATCCAGACAAGAAGTTCTTTGGTCAGAGATTGTCTATTGATAGAATACTAACGAATGCCTAACACAAACTGTACATCAATAGATGGGTTACAATTGGCTGTACACAAGTAAGATGGACTATACTGGGTAGATGTTTAATAAAGTTGTAAAATAATAAAATAATATACTTTTTGTGTACAGGGATTTAATCTTTTTTTTATGGACAAAAACAGTTTTGTTGTTTAGCTCTATCTCCCCTCTTTAAATGATTTATAACAGTAGTTCCTTTTCTTGGTCCTGGAGGTCCCCTGCCCTGCATAGTTTAGTATTTTCTCTGCTATAACACATGTAGTTCAGCTCAGGAAAGGCTTTTTCCATTAAGTTATTAGTTGTGTCAGGTGTGTTGGAGCAGGGAAAACACTAAGGGTGGATCTCATATCTTTAATTGTTCATTCTTGTTAGTTGTTCCTTTCTAGGTACCTTTGACGATTCTCTTAGACACCAGCAGTGCTTTATGAACATTTTAAAGACAGCCTGTGTTCCTCTAAGAATGTGTTACCTTCAGAGTGGCTCTTCAGAGTACTTTAAGGAATTTCAAACACTGGGGAACCCTTTACAGGAACCTGTAGTTTCTTTACAGTGTAGCTCCTCCCTCTGAAGCAGTGAGAATAAGATGCAAAGATAAGCTGTGAGTCTGGAGGAATTCACACATGCCATGTTTACCAAGTGAGATGTCTTGCATCCACATGAGAAGGCTCTGGTGAAGTTTAAACACATCAACTAATTAAATAACTGTTATATAACGTTATCTTTACCATTCCATTATCTATACATCCAATCCTGACATAAGGTGGAGGCAGAGAAACTGTAGCAAACACCTTCATTACATATTGTAAAACATGTCAAGTTTGTCTTGCTCTAGAACCTTTCTCTCCTCAGGTCCTCTGAGAGCATTTAAAGAAAAGATACATCTTTAAAAATGGTGGAACACTATTGGGTTCTCGGTCACTGGATGAAGGAGATCAAGGAAAACTTGGCAGCCATTAGGGATATGAAAGCCACCTTAAAGTATGCAGGGCAGGTGAATTCCAGAACTGGAATGATGGTATGGTTTATACATTTGCGTCATCCTGTTAGTAATTTAATGAGAAGTTTTAGCGATGAATCGTAAGCTGCTACGATTTACACAAGATTTTTGGCAGCACTTAAATTTGTAACAGCATCAATATTCTGTCCTGCACCTGAGATCTTTATGCGCGCACACACACACACATACACACACACACACACACACAAACACACACACACACACACACACACGTGTTAAACTTATAAAAGCATCTGTAGTTTTCTTAACAGCAAGCTTGCTGTTACTGATAATACATGGTTTATGGCACATACAGTACCAAAATACAGTATTTGTTTATTTATTTAGTATATACAACTTATAATAATGTCCCTTCTCTGGTTGGGTGCAGATCATTTAAGGCCTTTTCCTCAACAAAATAGACAAAGATGAATAAAGAAGCAAATCACATAAAAAAAACTGAACTATTCAACCACTGATTGTTATACTATTGTTTTACTATTTACACAATTGTTAAAACAAACCTTTACTACTGCAGTGCATGTATATGTAGACATACAGTCTGCTCCCCTCTCTCACTAGCCTATATTATAGCTCCCCTCAATTCACCAGGCTCAGCACTGGACCACTGAACTGGAATCAGACCTTCCATTTTAGCAAATGGATTGGACATATTTCAAATACAATTGCAAATGTTCTTGGAAGTCAAGGCAGCTGGAATCAAGACTAAATAGCAAGTATCTCCCCCTCTTACATACATATAAATGCAGAGGTCCATGCCATGAGGCTTCAACAGATGGGATGAATATAGTATTTTACCTAAATGTGTGCACAGAGCCAGTGGAACATGGTGGGGTACTGATTTAGAAGACATTTTACTGCAAAGATATGGAACGAGTTCACTTTGGAACTGAGCTAACTTAACTTACTTTTATCCAAGATGGCAATTTTGAAGAAAATGGTTTTGTCATAGTTATGTTAAAAATGAGATTTCCATTTGGGTGGTTCCCAGTTCATTGTTCAGTTGAACATAATGGGACAAATGCTATATTTTTTTTTCCTTTACACAATTTATTTGTCCCTATTTGCTGCTGAAAAACCTAAGTACTTCTATAAGACTTTACATTAATTGTTGAAATTACTGTAAGGATCTGCTTGCATTTAGCTGTGAGCCCATTAATGAGATTAGGTACTAATGTTGGATAATTAGCTCTGGATCACAGAAAACACTCCAATTCCTTTAAAGGAGGCATTCCATCACTCCAGAAAACATGGTCCAACTGCTCCAAAACTTCCCCCTAGTTGACCATCAACAGTATAATGTATAATAATATATATAATGCAGACTTTAGTTTCAACCCAATCTAGTTATTGCTGGATAATGAGACTTTTATGATTAGCTGCATGATATGGGCTTGGTTTGATTTGGTGCTGCAACTTACAGTAGGAAGATTGGTGACCACTGCTTTAGCTAAAGCTTTGAGTTAGGCATGATGACTTTAGGGCAGATATACTCAAAGTATGCCACCATGAATTCTGCTTCTTAGTTTATTGAGAACATACTGTCCCTGCACAGTGTATGAGATCAAGGGACCTCCTACCATCAGCTGTTATTGTCAGCAGCTGGTGCCTGGCTTATTTATTTGTTTGGTGGGGAGTCACTGGTTTTGCCTGTGCAAATTTTACTCTGCTGGTGTTTTTCTTTCTAAGGGTCTTAGCCCCGACTGGTTTAAAATTATGTAGCTCTTTGTCTCTGGTCTTTTCTAGGACCATTCCTGTCTAATAATATCTTTATGTTTTGGATGAGAGCTCTGCCCATAAACCTGTAACTCCCAACAGGCTCTCAAAGTTCAGTGGCCAGGGACGTAGCACCAAATTCTGCCTAACCCCCTTTAATATTTAAAGGAAAATACAATTCCAGACTCCTAAAGGACCCTCCCCCAACTTGAAACCCTGGTAACTCATTCCCATTTTTCACCCTTCTACAATGCCCCTGTCAGTGGCTGCCTCTTTCCACCTTTATTGAGTGGCGTGCCCATTTTCAGAGGTGCATCCTTAGTGACATTTAACCCTGTGGAGGATGGGGCCTCTCCTCCTTGCACAGTCAAACTGTGTGTGTGCGTTCATGTGGCATGTGTATTTCTCATGATCAACCATTGGTAGCATTGCATCTGGTAGAGGGTGGGGCCTCATCGCTGACACTCAAGTTTTTAATGAGTTCATCTGGGAGCTGGTTACTCTACTTTGGTTTATGTTGTTTAGGGCTCCACCTCACCTCACAGTCTCTGTGGCATAGTAGGCATTGCAGTGCATTGTGCATTTCATTGCCCACGGTACCAGTTCCAGCAGGTGTTTGTTTTTGTTTAGTTTTTTTCCTTGTGTCCTTACCTGTCACTGAACTATATGTATTTCAGCCCGTCCTTGTGGTTTAGGCTTCTGGGAATTATCTAAAACATGGCTGCAAACCAGGGAGAGTTTCTTCCATCTGGATTACTGGTCACCTTGTTACAATATTAATGGGAAAAAAAATGTTGAAAATCAAGCAACCATTTTAGGAAGGCAGTTAACTGGCTACACAACTACTGACCTGTATTTTTGTTTACTGTCTTCCACTATTGTTTTATTTACTGCTTCTGCACCAGAGAAATAGCCTGATAGCATTTTGGTACCATCCTGCAGTGAAGTAATGACAGTAAAACTGAACTGATCTGAATTGATTTGATCTGAAATCTCAGGGGACACAATATTTGTTTATTTATTATTGACTGCACAAAATGACAAAATTATACTTTGGAAAAAAATTCTAGACCACAAAGAAAGAATGATAGACAGTTTCATCATGCCTAGTTACCTCATTATGGAAACCTACCCTACAGTTTGTATACTCATACATTAGATTAACATGTAACAAGTTGTCATGTTCAGGTTCGGAATGAGGACACAGGCGCAGGACTAGAAATGAAGTGAATTTTAATAAAGGAGTGCTAAGGTTTACATAAGCCGACACAGACTGAGACACAGCCAAACTAAAGACATAAAACAGAAGACTAGCAACTAGGACAAGATCACAGAGGGAAAATATACACTAAGGGAAATGAACATCAGGTGGAAACAATCAGGGGCGGGACTAGACAGGACTGAAAACTTAAAGGGCCAGTCACGTATAAACAAATACCAGGACAGATCGTGACACAAGTGCTCCAGAGTATCCCATTCTAAAGCATTGCTTTTTGCTAGAGATAATATAAGCTGTACGTGTGCAGTTGAACACCTGTCTAAGCAAAGGTTGCACTCACTTACCTGTTTTAAACAGGGTGTCCGATCAGGATTTTTATGCTAAAAAGTGCTGAAAAAATTATAGTAAGTACAGTTGTTAAACCTTCAAATCATGTAATTACCTGCATCTATAACAGTTTTCTACCATGTGTTTGTCAATTTTTTAAAAACCATTCAACCTAAAATGGAGATGAATGCCTCAGTGGGCAGACACTTTGTCCTCGAGTTGTCCATATTGTACCTGTTCAAGTTTTATTTTGTTGTTTTTGGGTTTCCTCTGGGGTCTCCGGTTTCCTCCCACAGTCCAAAAACATGGAGTTCAGGTGGATTGGGTACTCTAAATTGTCCGTACGTGTGTGTGTGTGTGTGTGTGTGTGTGTGTGTGTGTGTGGGTGTGTGTGTGTGTGTGTGTGGGAGTGTGTGTGTGTGTGTGTGTGTGTGTGTGTGTGTGTGTGTGTGTGTGTGATTGTGTGTGTGTATGTGTGCGTGTGTGCACCCAGTGATGGACTGGCACCCTGTCCTGGGCTTAGTTAAATAGTGTAATGCCCTGCACCTAGTGAGGGGGTAGGAGACTAACCGTGACCCTGATAAGGATTAAGCTGGTGTGATAATGGATGGATGGATGAATGGCATACAATTAATTTATTTGCAATAAAAGTAACCACTGAACATTGATGGCTCCCTTGTGGAGATTGTCAGGAGGACTCCTTGGTGTTCCTCTGGTGGAGACCCTCACCTTTTCCCTCAACACCAGCTCCATAAGTAAGAAAGCCCAACACCATCTCTACTGTCAGAGAAGACAGAACCTGCCACCTCGCATCCTCACCACTACAAACTGTATACTGTCTACTATCATTGCAATATTTGCTTATTTGGACATTGCACATAAGACTCCTTGTAGGCTGGAATATTGGTTCCCACTAGACAGTCGCTCAGTACCATGTACTAATCATCATTACATTTGTCCTGCCCTGTAATGGGCTTTAGTCTAGTTAGAAGACCTGTACCTTTGTATGTTGTCTTTACACTTATGTTCTGTGTTGCATCTGGTCCTGGAGGAACATTGTTTTGTTTCAGTATGTACTGTACTGTATGAGCTGAAATGACAATAAAACTTCTTGAACTTGAACTCTTGAGATGCTATAGTAAGAGGAGGCAGAAGTTTACTGACTGAAAAGTAATGCTCAGAATGGTGGCCAGCAGTGGCGGACGCTCTAAGACTGCAAGGGAAGCTCAGCTTCCTCTAAAATGTCAAAAAATAAGTGATGAATAATACACTGATGTGTGTACATGTCATTGACTAAATATGCACTACAACGCGCTCAACTTTTGTTCAGAATCAGCTTCTTATCACT
>BRDA01078720.1:0-10369 GCA_036984385.1 Crenuchus spilurus
AATTTCTTCAATTCTTCACTGCTGTATTCACATAAAAATGAAATACTGTTTCAATCAAGGTTCCTACACAGCATGGAAATATAGGCAACATTTTTTGTCATTTTCAGGGCTTGATTAGTACAGAAAGGAAAGAAAAGAGAGTATGAAAACTTTTTTTCCAGATGTTTGCTTCTATTGTACTTTTTGTAATATAAAATGTAAAAAAACAACTTAATTACTAAAAATTAACAGATCACACAAACAGTGCATGCTCACATGTATACAGAGCTGCCTCTACACCTCTAACACAACCAGCAAAACAGCTCCATTCAATTTGTCCCTTTTTGTTCCAAATCCTGGCATCCACCACCAAAGTAGTTTGAACTGAATTCTAGCAGTTACACAGCAACACAAATGCAATATGTGTCCAAATGTTTCTGGACACCGCTTCTAATGAATTCATCAACTAAATGCATTTGTCAATGACTAGCAATTAAATTCTCACCGCAGTGCTACTAAAAACTAGGAGAAATCCTTCCATGGAAAAAAAACATGGACTTTTTTAATACCCTTGATTTTGGAAGCCAGTGAATGAAACGGTGTTTATGGTGTTTATTTAAGGTGAGTTAGGCTGTGATGTAGTTACCAGAAAAGCAAACAGCCTTCAACACATTTTCAGTTTTTACTTATAAATTTGGGGGATATTAATATAATATTAACTATTCAACATATTAAGTAAGGGATAACGTCTGTCAAGGCATCCAGTTACATGTTATAGAATTAAAGGATGAGGTAGAGAAGATCTTTGTCCATTCATTTTGTTTAATGGGACACCTTGAAGGCAGTTATCCTGGTTGCCACACACATATGTCTTTAAAGTGTTGTGAATGCATTTATGTACACAAATTAAAATGTAAAAATATGTATAATGTTTTTATTTTGTACACTGACAGAATGGTAATAACATTTTATTTATGTATTCATTCCTTTCTGGACTTACTTTAGCGTTATCCTGCTATACAAAATTAAAACACACCTGCCAGGCAATCAGAAAGGAGTATTTCTCTTTTCTGGAGTATTAAGGAAATAATAGCTGCAATAGCATCTATTACTTTAAGGTCTGAAAAGTCTATGAATACGTCTGGGCATTTGAGTCTATAGACTTTTGAAAAGAAAACATTGTAGGAACTCTGTTCAATGCTGAATCAATTTAATCTTCGTTCTCCACATATGTGACATACACAATCATAGTGAGGTTCAGCAAAACATCTTCCTGTGTTTACAAAGTCAAAAAAGCCATTTGATAAATATGTTTCACTGCCTGAATTGTCCCTAATCTGCATGTAGGAGAACAGCTTCTGTACACTAAGAATATAAAAGTCTGTCTTTCTGCACTTAACGCTGCCAAAGCCTCTTGTTTGAGAAGGTTGTATTGATGTGCTGAAGCTGAAACATCAGCATTTTTACATTGGCATAATTCCACCTCATTTACAGACCAGTAATTAAAACATCCCGTTTGTTTGAGCTTTCTGAATGTTTTATCATGATCTTCTTTCCATTTCTGAGCTTTCCTTTCCTTTGATAGGTGGTTGAAACTTTTTCTTATTGCTAAATGCAAACTGGAACAGAACGATTACAGGCAAATGTTGGCATGCCTGGTGTAACTGGAAAAACAGCCTGTGGGAGCACTGTATGCTAGTCAAAGTTTGAGAAAATCATCGTTCTTGGAAGTGATCCATTTGTAGAACTTCAGTTCTCAGATTAAAAGATTAGTGGGATTTTTGTTTAAGGTTTATTCTTGACTTCATACTCAGAGAATTCTGCCCAAGCAACAGATACCAACAACAGTCAAGATGTTTTGCTTGATCACAGTTTTAATCTGATTCTAAAATACAACCTCAAATAAAAATGTTGGGACCGTATGGAGAAAAAACATTGTTCCCTAAACCAAAGATATTTCATGTTTTGTCTGGCCAACTTCATTTCATTTCTTAATATACATCAATTTCTGCATTCAGGCCTGCAACACATTCCAAAAAAGTTGGAAGAGTAAAGCATTTACCACGTTGCAATGTTGCCATTTGTTCTCACAACAGTTTAAAGACATTTTGGCACTGAGGACACCAGGTCATTGAGTTCAAATTGAAAGTTAATTTGAAAGTTAAGTTTCAGGTGACATTTTATCCCGTTTTTCCTGCAAACATGTTGTAAGATGTGCACCATTAAAGGGTTGTCATAACACTTCAAAATTCTCCACACATTCAGGTCAGGACTGTAGACTGGTCAGTCCAGTTACCAAACCCTGTTCTTTTGCAGCCAGGCCTTTGTAATGTGTGCAGCATGTGGTTTTATATTGTCTTGTTAAAAAATGCATGAAGATTTTGAAGACAGCACATGATACTCTCAAATCACATTATACATTTCTGTATTAATGCTGCCATCACAGAATCTAAATGGCCTTTGACAATCCTGCTCAATTCAAATCATTCGGGATGGTCTTTTTCATCTTTTCACACCCTTGTTCTTTACTCGCAGAAATTCCTCCAGCTTCCTTGAATTGTTTAATGACATTATGCACTGTAGAGGGAGAAATATGCAAATCCATTCCCACATTTTTTTGAGAACACTGCTTTTGAACTTTTCAATAATGTTATCACACATTTGTTGACAAGCTGCAGATACTCTGCCCATCTTCACTCCTCAAAGAGTCAGCATTTTGTTGATAATGCGTTTGTACCACATCATGATTACAATCACCTGTTTGAAATCACATCATTATTTAGTTGTTTTTTAACCTTATTACTAGTCATTAACTGTTTTGGAATGTGTGAATAACAATTGAAATTAAGTTCACCAGTCAAAACATGAAATATCTTAGGCACAGACTGTCTGTGAATGAACTTTATAATAGTTCATTAATAATACCTCTTAAAGAGCCTAAATTGTACCTTTATTTCAAGTACATGTATTTTCAATGATCTTTATTTACATGCAATAGTTTTAATTTTAAGTTAAATATTCTTTTTATTTATATTTAATATAAAATATTTTTTTCTTTATTTTTTTGTACATAAATTTACACAAATGTCTGATATATGTGTTGAATATATCTCATATAAAACTACACAAATGTCCTATGGTCCTATATAAGTGATGCCAAGTGATATAAGTGATCTCTGGGGTTCAAGATGTTGTTATTGTTGTTGTTGTTGTTGTTTATCAGGCCCTGACAACAGTCTATGTGCTAACACCCTTCACCCACAGAAAAATTAAAAGCAGAAGATGGGAAAAGCACATCCTTTGACACTGTAAGCAAAGTAATAAAATATATTTCAAATAATACTTTCATGTCCTCTTAGATGCCAATGTTTTTTCCTCTTTTAAAGTGACTCAAATCAAGACCTACAGCTCAATGGGAGGTTCCCTAAGATTACCATTAACTGCTGGAGGACGTTCACCCAGCATCCAGTAAAGCTTCCTTAAAATGCCATAATTTGTCCAGCTGAAATGTAGCGATTTGAGCCACAGAAGCGGTTTCCTCTTTTAATGCTGTCATTAAAAGAAGCAAGCTGCTTTTATGAAAATGTGTTTCCTGCTCCTCATGGGTTCGGCATGTCCCTGGAACCACACGCTGCCTGAGTTCTGAATGAGAGAAAGTCAGCCAAACCCAACACTCAACTCTCCCTCTAATACAAAACATACCCAGAAGTGAGATTAAATAGTGGTTTGGATTGGTAGTGACAAGATGCTGATGGCCCACTAAGCTGTTCCTAGGAAGGCCAGGCCTTTTTGTGGTGCTTAGTCCTAGAAGGCTCAATTTGCCCAGATTAAGTATAAGTAGGCCAATTATCAGCATGTTCTGTGGCAGAGTTCTCCTTGAATATATCCCCTGGCAAATTGTTAAAAAATTTAGCAAGTGTCCAAATAAATTAGACCAAAACATATAAACATCTAGTCTACTGAGATTTCAAGAAAGTGGTGCATTTAATCCCCCGCCCACCACGGCACATAAATGCAGGTCGTATCAATGCAGACCATAAGCTTTAAATGTGTTGATAATAGACTACTGCCTACGTAGCTGATGTTCTCTCCAAATATATGAATCATATGGTGCATTAGCTCAATAAACAAGTCATGACTAAAAGCAGCAGCTAATGCCTCAGACAATCCTCTGGGATTTGTAAAAGATGTTAAAATATAGTTTTGCGTAGTTAAAGGTGTTTAACTTACATTCTCATTCTTCTAAACAGAATTTATAAGCTTCATATACATTCAATGGTCACTTTATTAAGCACACATTTTGTATTTATACTCACTGTCCATTTAAGCTCCACTCATTATATCTGTTTCTCTGTGTATTATCTTCATTTCAGCTGTTCTTCAATGATCAGGACCCTCACAGAGCAGTTATTATTTGTGATGGATCATTCTCAGCATTGCAGTGACACTGATGTGGTGGTGGTGTGTTAGTGAGTGTTGAGTGGATCAGACACAGCAGAGTTGCTGATGTTTTTAAACACCTCAGTGTCACTGCTGGAGTGAAAATAGTGCAACAAACAAAACTGTGCAGCAACAGATGAGCTGCTGCCTCTGACTTCACATCTACAAGGTGAACCAACAAGGTAGTTGTGTCTGGTAGAGTGGACAGGGAGATAACATAGTGTTTAAACACTTCAGCAGCTCTGCTGTGTCTGATCCATGTCCACCAGCACAACACACAGTAACACACCACCACCACGTCAGTGTCACTGCAGTGCTGAGAATGATACTCCTCCCAAATAATAGCTGCTCTGATCGTTGCAGAACAGGGTAAAAGGAGGATAATAAATTATACAGAGAAACAGATGAACTACATCTTAATTAATCAATTAATAACAAATAATCAGAAAACAGAAATTGTATTTATCTTCTTATTTCTATTAGCCATTCTATTTACGGTTAACTACATACTAGTGCATTTCCAAAAATCATGAAATATGTTCAGAATTTAATTCAAAATAATAAACTGTCATGTTTTATATTAATTAAGTGTAAAGTGACATATTTTAAGCCTTTTTTGTTTTAATGTTAATAATTTTTTAATATTAAGTAATTCTTAATTAAGTAATAATAAATTGCGATTTTGGATTTCTGATTTGTATTTTTTTTTTGTGAGTTATAAGCCAAAGTGATCAACATTAAAACAAATCTTGTCATGTTACTTCACATATAATAAGCATAAAATATGATTGTGTATCTTTTTTAATGAAATACTGAACAGCAATTAACAATATCTTAATTTTTTGATTTTGCACTGTACAACATGGCATATGCCATGCTTCAGTGATTCACAATGCCTAAATGTCTCAGAGAGGATGATATATAATTCACTTTAATACAAATCTCCTGACCTTGATATTTCAAGAACAAACAATAGATGATACTCAGGGGTGCTGATGCACAAGACAACAAACGTTTTTCATCAGAGAGGCACATGTGTCAGACTTCAAAGACCCTGATACCTAAAGCAATGGGCTTGTGCACTGTTCTTCAATCCAATGTTAGTAATTTGTATAGCTGCTTGTCTTTCTCTCAAGAACATGTGTACCCATCTGAGCATCTATTACAAACAGAATGAAGAGGAAGAAATCACTGACCGGGCATTGCTGAAGGAAATTAGTACTTGTCATGATTTCCAATTGGATTACAACCACACTCTTGACAACCTATCAGCATAAATGCCCACTTTTATAAGAGGAGACCAATATATGATGGAGAATGCATGTGCTATGGGAACTGTTGTTCCCATACACACAGACTGTTGAAATTAGAGGGTACACAACCTCTTCATGGCTCTTAATATATAAATGACAATGTGTCTGTTGACACTACACTATTAAAAAATAAAATAATAATTGAGAGCTTGAAAGCATGAGGTTTTAAGGGAAAAAGTAACACTTTACTGTAGGATTAGCCCTACATACTGTAAACCTTACAGGACAGATGACATAAACATGCATACACATTTATAAAGGCTTATTCCAGCATGAAAGGCCTATTTTGGTCAAAGTTAACAGAATCAATCTTTATGACTGATACCAGGCTGGATTATGCCTTTATGGATTGTTATGTAGGTTTAGTCTATTGTCTTGGTGAGATTTCCCTATGAAAACCATGTTTCTCCACTTTCCCCCATTTTTATATCATTTGAACACAGCAGACATGAAGAAATAACAGAAATAAATATTGTTGTATGCTGTAGTTTGAAGTGTAGTTGCATCTACCAGTGCCCTCAAAGTACTAGACTCCATACCTCTCTGCTCTGAGATTGATTACTGTCAACCTTTCTAACACTCACCGCTGCAAACTGTATAAAAGGCTGGCTGGTCCTCATTAGCAGGAATAACAGGAAACACATTGGGTTAATTTAATTTATAAATCACTCTCCAGCTATTTGCCAGCTTATATCTCATCTATGATCTCTATAAATAACAGTAATTATCAGACTCACTATAAAAACCGGATAACCTGTCAGGTATCAAGAGTTTTTAATTGAACTGGGAAAATCTGCTTTTAGCTACAGTGCTTTAGTGAGCTGAAATTCATTTTAAACATTAAATTCCTAGGTGTTTTCAATCAATCAATGTGATGACAATCAGGTGTGAGTGGGCATTCTGTTTTATTTAAACAGCAGGAATCTATCAAAGTCTCTACTTCACAACACATGGAAGTGTAACATGGCACAAACAAATGAGATTTCTGAGGAGCTCAGAAAAAGACTTGTTGATGCTCATCAGGCTGGAAAAGGTTACAAAACCATCTCTGAAGAGTCTCGACAGATTGTGTACAAATTAAGGACATTCAATACCATTGTTACCTTCAACAGGAGTGGTCCACCAACAAAGACAAGGCGTGTAATAGTCAGCGAAGTCACAAAGGATCCCAGGATAACTTCTAAGCATCTGAAGACCTCTCTTACATTGGCTAATGTTAATGTTCATGAGTCCACCATCAGGAGAACACTGAACAACACTGGTGTGCATGGCAAAGTTGCAAGGAGAAAGCCACTGCTCTCCAAAAAGAACATTGCTTCTTTGCTAAAGATCATGTGGACAATCCAGAAGACTACTGGAAGATTGTTTTGTGGACAGATGAGACCAAAATATAATTTTTAGGTTTAAATGAAAAGTGTAACGTTTGGAGAAAGGAAAACACTGTATTCCAGCATAAGAACTTCATCTGTGAAACATGGTAGTGGTAGTATAAGGTTTGAGCCTGTTTTGCTGCATCTGGGCCAGGACGGCTGCCATCATTGATGAAACAATGAATTGTGAATTATATCAGAGAATTCTAAAGAAAATGTCAGGACATCTGTCCATGAACTGAGTCTCATGAGAAAGTGGGTCATGCAGCAAGACAATGACCCTAAACACACAAGTCGTTCTAGCAAAGAATGTTTAGTTACAGTTATTGCTGCAAATGGGGGTCACACCAGATACTGAAAGCAAAGGTTCACATACTTTTGCCTCTCACAAATATGTCATATTGGACCAGTTGTCCTCAATAAATAAATGAACAAGTATAATATTTGTGTCTCATTTGTTTAACTGGGTTCTTTTTATCTACTTTTAGGACTGTCTTTATCTGATGATGTTTTAGGTCATATTTACAGTATGCACAAATACAGAAAATTCTAAAGAGTTCACAAACTTTCAAGCACCACTGTAAGTATAAAGTACCATCTGCATTTGTGTAACATATTCTGGACTAATCAGTCTTTCTCTTTGAGAGCAAATGTAGTGGGCATGTGGTGTACTAGAGCAAGAACTGCAATGCTGTGGTTTTTGACCTGGCAAATAGCACCATATGTTAAGGCCATCAATCAAATGCAGAATAATACCATATTAACGTCATTTTCCATGGTATGAGCATTAAATGATGCATATCACATTAAATGCTTCTAAACTCCTATTTTTTGCTGACAACCTCTTAGACACAGACCATTAATCAGATTACTTTTGCAGATCATTTTAACACATCATGATGCAGTATAGAACTAAATGTATAAGGTTTGGAGATGCTAAGTATGGTCCCTTACAAGGGCAATATCCCTGCAACTCCATAAGAAGCCTATTATGAGAAGGCATTAACTGTTTACAGATTTTTTTTCTTGCAAATCATGTAGTGCTGACCACATAGTTGATCCAGAAATTACAGAGTGTTGCATACGTCCAAAAGTAGCTAGACAATGCTTCTAATTAGTGACCATAGTTGTGGACCCATTACTAACACAGGCATTCAATTGTGAATGCACAGCTTGTAGAATCTCAACAGAAATGCATTTCTAATAGAATGTGATTCAGTGGAGCAGCTACAGATGAGCCCAAGGACACCATGGTCAATACTAAACATTAGCCAAACAGGTATAATATCCAGCATTGGTCTGTAGAGCAGAGGACATAGATTCTCTGGGGTTATAGAGTTCCTTGCAACATATTTGAGATGAGTTGGAAGGAGTTTGTGATCCAAAACTAATCATCTAAAATCTGTACCTGATCTCACCAATCCTCTCAATGTTGAATACAATGAAATCTTCAAAGCAATTTTCAACCATTCAATATAAAGACTTTGCAGAAGAGCGTAGGCTTTTGTGACATCATATAAAATGTTGAATGAGGAGGTGTCTACAAACTTTTATATCCTCTTAAATAGTGAAAACAGAGGTTCTTCTTCTGGTTACAAAGACCACAAGAAATAAATTATCTGGCTTAAGTTTAAATCTGGATAACGTTACTGTTACACCTGACTCAGTAGCAAAAAATCTTGGTGTCATAATGGACTCAAATGTATCATTTGACCATCACATAACTAAAACTACCAAAACAGCTTTTCTACATCTCCGTAATATTTCCAAGTTAAGAAATGTCTAGAAAAACTGGTACATGCCTTCATTACTTCTAGGTTAGATTACTGCAATGCACTATTATCTGGATGTTCTAGCATAAACCTAAATAAACTTCAATTAGTTCAAAATGCAGCAGCCAGGGTTCTTACTAAAGCCAGAAAATTTGATCATATTAGCCCAGTTCTATCAACACTACACTGGCTTCCAGTTAAATACAGAATCAATTATAAAATTCTCTTACTGATGTATATAGCCCTACATGGGCTCGACCCCAAGTATTTATGAGACCTTATTTCCTATTATGAACCATCTCGTTTACTTAGATCACAGGATGCTGGCTTATTGATAGTTCCCAAAATTCAGAAATCATCAGCAGGGGGAAGAGCCTTCTCTTATACGGCCCCTTAACTTTGGAATAACCTCCCAGACAATGTTCGGGACTCAGTCACAGTCTGAACCTTTAAGACTAGGCTGGAAACATATTTGTTTTAGCTTTTGGTAATTAATACTTTACATTATAGAAAAGAGATCTAGGGGTGCACTGACATAGGGATTTATAGTGAACTGAGAGAACCTGTTTACCTTCTGGCTCTCTCCTTTCAGGTAGGCTGTTCTAGATAGTTCTGTCGGAGTCCATAGCTACACTCTGATAAGTCTCATAATCCTTGTAATCTATAAAACCAAAGAGAACTAATTCCATATTTGTCTTTTTGAAGTGAGTGATTTTGCACCGGTCCGACCAGATGCTGATGAAAGATCGAATACTATCTCTGCATGATGCCACCTTAGACCAGCTGCCCACCAACAACCAACTTCTGTGACCTACTCCAGATGCCCTACACTACTGACAACAATCAAGCTTATATGGACTTTACTGGCTGTTATCATTATTACCATCATCATTCATGTCCCACTACTGTCACCATCTCAGTACACCTGAACACTACAACAGCATCACAGATTATGTGATTTATCAAGAACTTTTCATTAATTGATCAGAGGAGGATGGGTCCCCCATGTAAGTCTGGTTACTCCCAAGGTTTCTTCCTCCAGCTCTGAGGGAGTCTCGCAACTGTCACTATTGGTTTGCTCACTGGGGATTTGGTGTTTGTTATTACTAACCCTGTAAAGCTGTTTTGTGACATCAGTTGTAAAAAAACACTTTATAAATAAATTTGATTTGATTTTAAACTTTTGACCCAGCAGAACATCCAGAAAAATAGTGGCAGATAACCAGAACTGAATGAAATGGCAGTGAAAGTCTATAAATGTATTTCTTTCTGATGACCTGGCAACACAGCTTTGGTGGACATCTGACTAGTCTTCAGAGCATCCTTCTTAGGACAGTTCCATGTAGAACACAGTCTATCTTTAGAAATGCAGCTATATTGTACCTTCTTCACTTAAATCAGGAATCAAATCAAATCAAAATTTATTTATATAGCGCTTTTTACAATGGGCATTGTCACAAAGCAGCTTTACATATTTAATATCAAACAAACTGAA
>BRDA01078723.1:12177-23739 GCA_036984385.1 Crenuchus spilurus
TAAAATTTGACACTATGTGTGTGTGTGTGTGTGTGTGTGATATTACATATATTATTGTATGTCGTAGTTACTGTGTGAGTTTCCCTGACTTTCAGTCTCTGTTTGTATTTTGTTAATTTCGTAGTATTTATGTTTGTCTCTGACTTTCAGTCCCTTTGAGTGTGTCATTGATGCTGTATGTTATTATATACATTATAGTGTGTGTGTGTGTGTGTGTGTGTATCACAGTTTAAAATGAAATGTATAGAAATGAGCTCTTTTCTGATGACATCATCTCTTCATTACAGTGAGACTCCAGAGTCTTCAGACGAGACCAGCAAACAGAGAAAAATGACTCTAGCAGGTATGTGTGTGTGTGTGTGTGTGTGTGTGTGTGAGAGAGAGAGAGAGAGAGAGAGAGAGAGAGAGAGAGAAAGAGAGATAGAGAGAGAGAGTATGATGTAATCCGTGTCCCCCAGTCCTCTGTATAAACTCTGTGGCCTTGCTCTGCTTTCCCTCAGCGTACAGAGAGAAGATGAGAGAGCTCCCCCTGGTGTCTCTCTTCTGCTCCTGCATCCTCCCTCAGCCTAAAGACAAACCAGCCAAGAACACACCACAAGGTACACACACACATATGTTTGTCTGTATGTACATCTAGCAGTATGTCTGTGTTAATTATTGATCTGTGTGTTGATCTGTACTGATCGTTATTGATTATTGGTGTGTATTGATTATTTATGTGTGTATTGATCAGTATTGTTTATTGCTTTGTGTGTTGATCTGTATTGATCTGTATTGATTATTAATGCATGCATTGATCAGTATTGTTTATTGCTTTGTGTGTTGATCTGTATTGATCTGTATTGATTATTAATGTATGCATTGATCAGTATTGTTTATTGCTTTGTGTGTTGATCTGTACTGATCAGTATTGATTACTGATATGTGTATTGATCGTATTGATGTGTGCAGGTGTGGTGGACCTGAATCTATGCATTATTAAAGACATGGAGGTGATAGAGCTTAATAAACGTACATCAGGCCAGGCCTTCGAGGTCATCCTCAGACCCCCCTCATTTGATGGTCAGCGCGAGTTTCACCCGACCATCCCACCTCGCCGGGACCCCTCTCTGGAGGAGATCCAGAAGAAGCTGGATGCAGCAGAGGAGCGGAGAAAGGTGAGACATCTGAGTCTTGGTTCCTTTTTAGAACGTTATAGATTAGAACTGTAGCTGTGAGGCTAACTTTGCTAACAAACACTAGAATTCAGTAGTCACCTAAACTTAAACACACTAGCCTTTTCTGTAAATGAACATCTGTGAACCCACATAAACAGTTTTGATGGTGTATTTTTCCTCGGCTGTTTAGGTGACTACTGAGTTGTAGTTCTGGAGCCTCTCAGCCATTTTGGTTGCATGAAATGTATGTGAACTAATAACAATATAAGATGCTCTTGGGCTGACTTTACATTATGAAACTTTCATGCAACTAAGTTGCATGCTTTGCAACATAATGTTTGGGTAGCTTGACTGTTGAGGGCACCTTACAATGCAACTCAAATGCAATTCAATTTCATGTATGTTTCAAGCAGCCACAAGTTGCCTGGTGTAAAGCAATCATCAAGTGTGAAATTGCTTGAAAGCCTGAGACTGGCAGCCTGCAACTTTAATTATACTTATAATGATAATGTGTCAGGAGAGAGAGTGTGTGTAGGAGGAAGTGAAGGAGGAGAGAGAGAGGAGGAGGAGGAGGAGTGATACAGAGAGAGTGAGTGAGTCACAGAAAAGAAAAGAGAGAGAGAGAGAGTAGGAAGAAGAAAAAGAGGAGAGAGGTTAAGCAGAAAAGAAGATGCAGAGAAAAAGTGATGGTGTAGAAATGAGAAGAATTGGTGATGATGATGGTGGTGATGATAATGATGTTTATGGTGATGATGGTAATAATATTTATGGTGATGATGATGATAGTGGTAATGATGTTTATGGTGTTGATAATGGTGCTGGCAGTAATGATGTTTGTGGTGGTGATGATGGTGATGATGCTAATATTTATGGTGAGGATGATGCTGATGGGGATGATAATGATAGTAGTGGTGGTGGTGGTGGTGATGATGATGGTGATGATGTTGATACTGATAATGATGGAGGTGATGATGGTAATGATGTTTATGGTGATGATAATGGTGGTGGTAATGATATTTATGGTGATGATGCTGATAGTAGTGGTAATGATGGTAATGGTTGTGATTATGATTGTGGTGGTGATGATGATGATGATGGTAATGATGTTTATGGTGATGATGCTGATGGTAGTGGTAATGATGGTAATGGTTGTGATTATGATTGTGGTGGTGATGATGATGATGATGGTAATGATATTTATGGTGATGATGCTGATAGTAGTGGTAATGATGGTAATGGTTGTGATTATGATTGTGGTAGTGATGATGATGATGATGGTTATGATGGTTATATGAATATGTAATTATGACTATAATGTGTTTATAATGCTAATACATTCCTCTTCCCTGTTAACAGTGCCAGGAGACTGAGCTGCTGAAGCATTTAGCTGAGAAGAGAGAACATCAGCGAGAAGTGGCTCAGAAAGCCATCGACGAGCAAAACAACTTCATCAAGATGGCCAAAGAGAAGCTGGAGCAGAGGATGGAGATAAACAAAGAGAACAGAGAAGCTCACCTCGCCGCCATGCTGGAACGTCTGCAGGAGAAGGTCAGATCTACGTTTAAACATAATCAGAAAACATTTGTACTTGTCTGATTATTTAAAGTAATTATTCACTCAGTCAGGCTAACATGGCTAACAGTTAATCTAATAGAAACCAATTAGCATGGACTATGTTTGCATATGCTAACTAGGCTAACTAGGTTAGCGGTGAGCTCGTTTTTCCTGATTTGTCACTGGTCATCAGCTGTTATTGCCTGCAGCTGTGACTGGCTTATTTAAGTACTCTGTATTGTGTGCTTTCTGCAGAGTCATTGAGTATGCCTGTGCAGGTCAGACTCTACCAGTAACCAGTAGTATTGTAAAGTGTTTTAGCACCCGTCTGTTTTAGCACATGCTTCATCCTCCTCAGGTTCTGTGTCAGAGGCTGAGATTCTTCTTTCCTGGGGGTTCTGTCCTCCTTTCCTTTTGGTTTTTTGTGGTTGGAGAGGTTTTTTCTACATTTTTATTCTGAAATTAAATTGTGCCGACCAGTCTCCCTCATCTGGATGGCTGGGTGCCCTGTTACAATAAAACTTACATATACAATCACTTTAGTGTCCAAACATGAATCTTGTGCTGTAGCATATTCAAGACCATTTAACGTTAGCATGTGACAATTTAGCCATGCAGTTAGCATTAATTGTTAGCCACAGTAGCTTACTTTCTTGTAAAAATAAAACATTTATAGAAAACATACAGCTTTGTAAAAAATGTAGACCACTCATAATGATGTCTGTTTAAATATAATTAATATCACTGCATTGTTTTACTGTCATCTCTACCAAATAATAAATCAAATATACAGACTTTTATATAAAGCAAAGACAAAACTCTGAAGCTGAGTTTAGCTTCTCATTGTTATTCTCTGTTCCTCCTTAAATTCTGCAGCAGTTACTACAGAGAGCCTGAGGAGCCTGAATGTAACTGCTGCAGTATTTAAGGTGGAACATTGAATTCCAATAACAAGATAACTTCAGCTTTATAAGAAGTTGATGTTCATGTTAACACGACACAGTACTTGTGTAATCTCTATGTGGTGATAAATGTGTGTTCATAAAACGTGTAAAGTGATATTTGAAGCCTTTTTGTTGCTTTAATGTTGTTTGAATAATAATTTACTGAAAAGTCTTAATCATTTGAGATTCTGATGAGCTTTAAGTGTCAGTGATCAACATTAAAACATATAAAGACTGGAAACATCACTTTATGTGTAATGAATATAACATGTAATGAACACAAGGTTTTTACACATCTTGCTGTGACAGTAATGTTTGAAGGGTTCAGATGTTATGTTTGGACATTTGAACTGGACTCTGACATGATAAGTGTGAAAAGTAGATGACTAAGATGACTTATTGTATTTTCTCTGTTTGTGTGTTTTGCAGGACAAGCATGCTGAGGAGGTGAGAAAAAATAAGGAGCAGATGGATCTGGACTGGCAGTAGAGTGGCACAGGACAGATCTTTTGTTGTCATTTTATTACTTGGAGAACATGCCACAGTGTCAGGCCCGCTGGTTCTCTGTTGTGATGTAAAAATGACAAGAGGAAGTGGTTCTGCGGCCGTCCTGTAGTCAGCACGTGAATTTGGATGTAAAAGCTTCACTTCAGCTGAGAGACACTTGTATAATGGATGTCACATGATAGTGAAAGTGGAAAAAGCTCTTTTTAATTTGCGCCCTTTAGTTATTGAGTGAAATAAGCACATTTAAACCAGAGTAGTGTCGATGCTCATTAAGCTGCTCTGTAGCTGTGGCAGCTTTGCATGTGTGCTGGACTGGACTGGACTGGATGTGATTTGTGAAGACTGTGGTGTAGATGTCTGTGTATTCCTGCTTTGTGTACTGATCTGATGCGTGTTGTGTGCTTTCATTAGCATTATTGTGCTTATCTGTGATTTTATTTTCGCTGCTCTGCTGCTCATCGGATGTCAAAAGTAGTACTTCAGCGTTCTTCCTCCTGATCTGTGACTAGAACAGGGCTCGGCTGATGAGTTCTTCTCCTGGGCTGATTGTTAGTGATCTGTGACACTGATAAACAATATTTGGGATATTTTTTCATCATAATTGTGATATTTAAAGTGTTAATAGTGCACAAGGATGCAGCTCTTACAGCTTACATTCAAATACTACACACAGCTTATATCTCAACTCAGCATACAGCTGCACTTTGTACAGACTGTAGTTTCTTTGTTAGCCTCCTTTTACCCTGTTCTGACCTCCACATGACCCCCCACAGAGCAGGTGGATCACTCTCAGTGACTCTGATGTGGTAGTGGTGTGTTAGAGCTGCTGGAGATGTTAAACACTGTGTCCACTCACTGTCCTCTGACACACCTACCTTGTTGGTCCATCTTGTAGATGTAAAGTCAGAGTTCAGTTGGTCCATCATTGGTGTTGATTATTTTCACTCCAGCAGCTCCGACACACACTAACACACCACCACCACGTCAGTGTCACTCAGTGATTTACCTGCTCTGTGGTGGTCCTGACCATTGGGTAAAGAGCTCGGTGATACAGGGTATGTGTACCTAATAAAGTGGCCAATGAGTGGTGTTTAAGAAGAGAACTGAGCTTTAGACAGCTCTGAAAAT
Organism: Crenuchus spilurus; assembly: GCA_036984385.1. Classification (NCBI taxonomy): domain Eukaryota; kingdom Metazoa; phylum Chordata; class Actinopteri; order Characiformes; family Crenuchidae; genus Crenuchus; species Crenuchus spilurus. The sequence goes on from BRDA01078723.1 coordinate 17,468, forward strand.
CATATTTGATTGGATTTACTCAACACATGGTTCAGACAGACGGGGTCAGATATACAGATAATAAAAAGATCAGGTGACAGTTGTAAAAACTGTAAAAATGCAGAATATCAGCTGCGATTATCGGTCAGGACGGATTATCGGTCAACCGCAGAAGTCAATCAGCAGCTGCTGAATTTGTGAAACCGGTCCACTTTAACAGTACTTTACAGCACCCGAGGAACTCAGCACTGAACCCCATTATGTCCTTAAAATATTTACCCAGTCATATCAGAACATTACCACCTACCTATTACTGAGAATTGGCTCACTCAGTGCTGATGTTCCTGTTCATTATAGAGGTTAACTGGTCCACTGTGGTGGTCAACTGCTCTGTACCACTCAACTCTAGCATCAGTGGCCCATGGAGCACTATTGTGGGGCATGAGAAGTTCATTCTCAGCTTCACTACAGCAGCTCTAGAACATTTCACACAGTTAGTGGTTTCTGAGATGCTGCCTCCACCATGTTTCACAGTTATACTATTATCATGGAAATCAGTTACATCACATCCTTTGCCCATGATGATGGTTTTACACACCGCTGGCGTGCCACCCTGTCACGTCCAAACCATAATCCTCTGATTAGTCTTACAGACATTAGGTTGGAGGAAGGCTGGAGTATTCCTGTGCTCGTAACTGTGATGGTTATTATAAATGCTGACACTGATAAACTGTGGAAAGTCCTTCAGTGTGTGGACGTGTGGTCTCTCTCTCTCTTCTTGCTCCTAATCTTAGTGTGTCTCTGACCTCTCTATGTTCCAGGTGCCTTGAGGTGTTCTCCACAAACTCGCTGAACATTTGGAAGAGGACTGACTATAGAGCTTATTAGCTTCCCACACATGAGGCTATGATTGTGAGCGGCCGTCGCGTGGCCGTCTTTACCAGACGAATGGGACTGACTGGTCAGTCTGGCAGAAGGGACTTTGGGGGTTTTTTTAATCAGAGGAGCCAACAGTGCCATAATCTGAGTGTGTCCGAGCGTGTCCGAGTGCGTTTTTTGGACTGTTTCACGTGATGTGTGCATCAGGCCGTGTGTTTCCACTGCTGTGGATTTATTTTGTTTAAAAAGTGAAACCTTTTAAGCTCTCACTGCTGTAAATACAGTTAATCGCCTCCATGATCAGCTGGTATCTGATTTGGCTGCTCAATGCTGTACAGAAATAACTGTAATATATTTTAGATGCAAAAGGGCATTAAAGCACTGCTGAGTGGGAAGAGCTTCATCTCTGTGATTCACTCCATATGAATCAAATGTTTCACTTAAAGCCTTCACTAGTGCATCTCCAAAAACATTCACTTGTCCTCCTGATTTAAGTCAACAACTCATAAAGTGATACATTTAAGTTTTAACATTGATCAGTATGGCTTGTAGCTCAAATGCAGAATCTTATTATATCAACATTATGTGTAATGAGTATAAAACACACCATGGACAAAAGTGTTAAGACATCTGCTCACTCACTGGCTACTAAAAAGAGTATCTCCTGCTTTCATTGGAGTCTCTACTGTCCCATGAAGACATTCTACTAGATTCTGGAGCTTTGCTGTGAGGATTTGATTGTATTCAGCCACAAAAGCATCAAGATATTTTATGATCACCACCACCACCACCACCTCATCCCCAACTCACAACTATGCTGGGGGTCTTTACACCTCTCTTGACCACACCTGGCATTAGACATGGTGCCAACAGGTTGATGTTTAGCACTATTGTACTGGCAGTACTTCTGTACAGGGACTAGACAAGCTGTGTGTACATCTGTGTCAGCTGAATGATCTTTAGAAGTGTCCACAAACTTTTGGACAAGTAGTTTAATATTCTATACATCTAATTTCTGGAGAAGCACTAATACATGTTCAGTGTGTTCAAAAAAGCAACAATCCAAAAACTTAAAATGCCAAAAATTAATTTATTATGTTAAATTATTAGATTTAAAACTAGTTTTAGTCAATAAATAACAAATCCAGGAGCTCATTTAAGATTCTATAATAAATAAGACTCTCATAGCAGGAACATGTGATTTAGAACAGAATAAATAACAGTGAGAGTCAACAGCACAAGTCCACAGTGGTACAAGCAGCAGGAAGTTCGGCTGGTTCCGGCTCAGATGTGCTGGACGTATGGCCGGACACAAGTGCAGCCCACTTGGATGGTCCTATACTCCGCTTTAAAGTGGTATGTCTTCTTGTTTCCTTTGACCCTCCTGAGCACCAGGACTTGGGTCATAATCGGCCTGGACTCCACATCAAGGATCTCATCTCCGCTCGCGTTCAGACACCCAGTCAGCAGACACCTGGCGCTCCTGATGGGGTGGAGTAAATCAGTGTCGTTGATCTCCCTGCAAAGAACAAAGGAATGTTACTGTACTTAACTGTTTTGTCTTAAAAACTAAAATTAAAGTTTTAAGACAGACATGTTACTTTTTAAGTAAATTCATCTTTTCTTTATATTACTGAGGTCAAAAAGCTCAAAACCTTCATATCTAGGTTCTACGTTCTGCACTACTCTTTAGCAGGAGACTAAAAGTGATCTAAAATAAAAGACTACTAAAGATAAAAATCTCATCAAAGCCTGCTTTTAAAATATAGATTTAATCATTTCTGTTTACACCTGTGTATTTGTTTCATATAAATGACTGGGTTCTAAAATTATACAAGAACTATAAAAATATAGTTCTTTGGGGGTTCTTTAGTAAAGGAAATAGTTCTCTATAGAACCATCAGAAGGTGTAGAACTCTGAGTATGCTGGTGAGATGTGATGTATGTGGTTCTGTATAGTATTCTCCATCAGTCTTAAGAAGCATCTCACCATGCAGAGGCGGGTTTAAGCATATACATGGTTCTTTAGGCCTTGAAGAATCATTCTAAGACTGGGTACCAGAGCTGATATGAGGAGAAAATGCTGGATAAGATACAAGTAAGATCTCACAGTCACATTCTGAACATCTCACACTGCTCAACAGTTCCATCAGGAAATCATCTGTCTGTACACATCCTTATATACCTGTATACATCTCTATACACCTCTACACATCTCTATACGTCTCTACACAACTCTATATGTCTCTATACATATGCATAAAGATTTCTACACTGCAGTGAGATGGTCAGTGATGAACTTACGTGTAAACCCAGGGAGAGATGGAGTCATTGTTGATTGACCGGATGACATTAGGTGGGTCATTTTTGAAGTCCAGAGTCACACAGTGGTCCGGATGATCACTGAGTTTGTTTAGTGAAACTCCCTGGACCTCCAGTACAGCCAAACTAGTCACATACACCACCTGAGGAAACACACATACATACACAGTTACACACACAGATAAAGAGCCTAAAAGTTTTTTTGTTGTCCTCAGCAATCTTTCAGTGCCCAGTTCTTTAACCAACCAGGAGAACACAATGGTTCTATGTCCACTAAAGGTTTTTTTTCATGACAGTGTAAAAGTTCTAGTCAGTATGTTGTCCCAGAACCCTGCAAAAATGCAAAGGTTCTATGCAAGTTTTGACATAGAATATTTACTCAAACAGCAAAAATATACAAAGAGACCAACATACACATCACATCTGCAAAAAAAAGACATCATATCTGACAATAATACAGTCTGTACAAACCACCTCACATGTGGGAAAAACGTCCAGTCAGGAAAAAGATAAACAATCTTAAAAAACATAAAAACATAAAGTGGAAAAAGAGAGAAAAACAGAAAAAAAACAGGAAAACACAAAAATCTGGAAAAAATAAAATAAAATCTGAAAAAGACAATAATCTGTAAAGAAGGAGTTAAAGTCTGTAAAAGATTTGGACACATGCCGTCTAAGACATCATCACCTTTATCTGAGTATAAATAAATTAAAGTCTGTGTTTTGATTCTGAAACTACATGAAAGGTTTGGCGGTTCTCCTGCCGGCTCTCTAATCTCTCTCATCTTTGCTCACCAGGACCAGAGTGATGCTCAGAGCAGACTTCATGGTTTCTCAGCTGTGCTCGCCAGTGTCTTGCAGCTTCCCGAGTCTGTTTTTTCTTTTTCTGTGTGTCTGATACCTGGTTTAGAGAGACTTTTATACCAAATGGCAGTGGGGGTGAACTTCCTCTGACGATGCTGCTCACTTTGATGTGCTGATGAAAGGAAATGGTGTCATCATATTGAAGAGTCTGCAAAATCAGCTGATGCATTCTTTAGTATTCACTGCGGTTCCACTCTGAGCGACATTCTCACACAAAACAGAACCTTAAACTCTCATAAAGCAAACAGAATATCACATCTTCAGAATCTGCTGAAAAACATAAACCTTCATATTTTATATTCATTACACAAAAAATTCAAGTTCAGGAGGTTTTGTCAACTTTTTACATTTCATTTGTAAATCAGCTTCGAGAGTCTGAGAGACACACAATCCAAGCTGTCTAAAGTCCAGTGTGCAGGTTCTGCAGTCTGTGATGGTTTGAGCTGCTGCTGTTGGTCCACTGTGTTTAGTCCAAAGTCAACACCTACCAGGAGATTTTAGAGCACTTCATGCTTCCATCTGCTGATGAGCTTTATGGAGATGCCCAGCAGCTGCCCACAGTGCCAACACTACTACTGACCATCACATTACTGTGACTGAGCTGTAAGTCAGACTGATCAACACTGAAATACTGAAGTTTGTCACTTTATGTGTACTGATTATAAAATATGAAGGTTTAACTTTTTAAATTAAACTATGTTTTTTATGTTTTAAGGATGTATTATTACTTTTAAGTTTAAGTTTAAGTTCTTTTAAAAAATCATATGTAAAAATAACATTTTATGATACAGTGAGGAAAATAAGTATTTGAACACCCTGCAAATTTGCAAGTTCTGCCACTTAGAAATCATGGAGGGGTCTGAAATGTTCATCTTAGGTGCATGTCCACTGTGAGAGACATAATCTAAAAGAAAACATCCAGAAATCACAATGTAGGATTTTTTAATAATTTATTTGTGTGTTACTGCTGCAAATAAGTATTTGAACACCTGCCAATCAGCAAACATTCTGGCACTCAAATACCTGTTAGTCCGCCTCTAAAAGGTCCACCTCCACTCCACTTATTATTCTAAATTAGAAGCACCTATTTGAGGTCGATAGCTGCATAAAGACACTTGCCCACCCCACACAATCAGTAAGACTCCCAATTACTAACATGTCTGAGACCAAAGAGCTATCCAAAGACACCAGAGACAAGATTGTAAACCTTCTCAAGGCTGAAAAGGGCTACGGGGCAATTGCAAAAGCTGCTTGGTGAAAAAAGATCAACTGTTGGAGCAATTATTAGAAAATGGAAGAAGCTAAACATGACTGTCAATCTCCCTCTGACTGGGGCTCCATGCAAGATCTCACCTCGTGGTGTATCAATGATCCTAAGAAAGGTGAGGAATCAGCCCAGAACTACACGGGAGGAGTTGGTCAATGACCTGAAGAGAGCTGGCACCACTGTTTCCAAGGTTACTGTGGCTAATACACTAAGACGTCATGATTTAAAATCATGCATGGCAAGGAAGGTTCCCCTGCTTAAATCAGCACACGTCCAGGCCCGTCTTAAGTTTGCCCATGACCATTTGGATGATCCAGAGGAGTCATGGGAGAAAGTGCTGTGGTGAGACTAAAATACAGTGGTAACCCTACTTATGAGCATCCCTACTAATGAGTATTCCAGGTAACGAGTCGAGATCTCTGAATATTTTTGTTCGAGATAACGAGTAAAATTCCATGTAACAAGTAGCCTAAATTAGTTCAAATAAGCCAACCACTAGGGGCGCTGCAGTCGTAGCATCCCCTAGATGCTAGCGTAGAAGAAGAGGTCAGTCATTACTTTTGACCGCTGTCCAGTGAAACTGGAAGTGCTAGTGAAAGTGACACAAAGACAGTAAAAGGTAGTGAACAAGAAAGTTAGATAAATTTTACTTTTACTTTTCATATGATAAGTGTAACCATGCCATACACGTACGCCCGTCCTCCTGTCCTCCTCAGCCGCCAGCCTACACGAGCACCGTCTGTCTCCCTCTGCTTAGCGGCCAGCCTACACGAGCACCGTCTGTCTCCCTCTGCTTAGCGGCCAGCCTACACGAGCACCGTCTGTCTCCCTCTGCTTAGTGGCCAGCCTACACGAGCGTCGTCGTCGTCTCGTTTATTTTTTTTAAAACCCATATAAACACATTATTTAGCATATTAAAGTATACTGTATATTGGCCGGCTGACACGGATTAATCAGTTTT
>BRDA01078724.1:7355-18422 GCA_036984385.1 Crenuchus spilurus
ACACACACACACACACACACACACACACTACACACCACACACGCGCGCGTGTACGCACACACACACATTTACTTAGACAACTTATACACTCCTGATGTCTCCCTACTACTTTTGTCGTTTCTTTCGAGTTCTTTCTATTCGTCGTCTCGGTCAGATTTATTTTCTTTCTCTTCTCTTTCTGTCTCTGTGTGTCTCTCTGTATCTATATGTCTCTTACGTTCTCTATTCCTATTTCTCTCTTGTTACTCTCTTTGTCACTCTTTCACTCTGTTACTTTCTCTTTCTAAAACACACACACACACACACACACACACACACACACACACACACACACGCGCGCGCGCGCACACACACACGCGACGAGAAATACAGAAAGGTCTCAACACTGCACATGACAGATGTGATCTCTTAAACCCACCAGCAAACCTTCCTCACTGACCCACTACAGCGTAACACAACCAGCAGCGCACACACACACGCGCGCGCGCGCACACACACACACACACACACACACACACACACACACACACACACAAAAGCTGTGTTGGTTCAGATCAAGCTACATTTCTGCACTCTACCACACACCCACACAGTTACACACATAACCTGAGTCCACACTGAGTCTTCACACACTGACGGTGTTGGGGTAACATGATACACAGTAACACGTAACAGTGATGCAATGACTTTTTCCAGTAATAAGATAATGTAAAACAGTTCACAGTTTAATTGTAATCAGCTCTATAAACTTTATCCCAACTCTAAAGTTTCTGCCAACAACAGCTAATGTTACACAAAACTGAGGTGATAATAGCTCCCCCTTGTGGAGAACTTTCAGCTTGCTGTATGTGAGTGAGTGAGTTTTAATCCACATTCACGAGGTGCTTTGCATCTGAAAATTCAAACTCAGCTGATAATACTGGCCCTCGATCAGCATTAGGACAGATGTCTAGCAAAAAGGCCTGGTCCCACCGCTCTCATTAGCTTAATGAATAGCTTTTAGCCCTGAAACTGTGCTCACAGAGGCCTGAACCTTCAGGCTAAAAGAGCTGGGTGCTTATTGAGCTGCTCTCTGCTCTGAAACACACATTTTCCTTTAACTCAGTTAAAGCAGAAACAGGTAGAAAATACACATGCAGGAACAAATGCCATCAGCACTCACTGAAAAGCTGAGGTATGTGGGAACATGGTGATAGTTGGTGGCCAAGTTTGGCCATTATAGGGTGACCAGATATGAGGCGATGATAAAGAGGACACCTTAGCCGGTGGGGGTGGGGTGGGGGGAGTTGGGGGCGTATAATGTATTAGATGTTCAAATATATTGTTTTTGGTGCTTGAACACAAATTTTATTATTATTAATTATTAATAAATATTGACAAATTATTATTTATATTTTGTTAATTTCTAGTTACTATTAATAATATACTAATAATAACTATTAAATGTTATGAATAATAAAATATTACAAATTAATATTAACCATTAATAAAATATTAACACATTATTACATATTATTTATAAATAATAAACTGTTAAAAACAAGTAGCATAAAATTATCACCCAATCCTTTTCAGTCAACTTCACTTCAGCTCATTATCACCAATGTTACACATGTTTGGACTGTATGGTCAATAGATCTTATTTACACAGAATTAGACCTCATTTTCGAGTAAAAATAAGCAGAAATTCTGAATTATTTTGATAATAGTTACACTTAGAGGCATGTAAATAGATGGCTTATCACAGACTGGTAGACACACCAGACACACACTCAAATGTAAATATTAATGAAGTTTAATATTAAAATACGTCTAGCTGACGTGACAAACAGAACAAACGCTCAACACGTTAATAACTTACAGGTGAAAACAGACTGCCGGCCAAATTGCAGTCCAGACTCCGTTTGAGGGAGTGACGGCGGCGACGGCCAATCACACGTTAGTAAGAAATGGCATAGCCAATCGTGAGCTTGTGGCAGCCTAAAAGGAAACCGGCTTGGATTTCAGCTGGGTCTTCATTTAATATAGCGGAACATCTCACTCAAACGGAATAGGAGGAAGGTGAGACTAGTTTGTGAACCAAACGCTTCTCGAGTACAACAAAATCCTGGACATTTGTGAAATTCCGCCCGGACGTTCTTTTTAAGTCTCAAAAAGAGGACATGTCCGGGTAAAAGAGGACGTCTGGTCACCCTAGGCTATTAGCTTTAGATTCAACTTCTGCTAATGTGATTTGCACACAACTGTTTGACCTCCGCATTTAAACCATCTGTGCAGTGAAACACACACACACACACACACACACACACACACACACACACACACACTAGTGAACACACTAGGCTGTGAGAACATGTGCCCAACGTGGTGGGCAGCCCTATCAACAGCACCCAGGGAGCAGTTAGGGGTTAGGTGTTTTGCTCAAAGACACTTCAGTCATGACCTGCCCAAGGATCGAACCAGATCCCTAACCACAAGGCCACGGATACCCCCTTAGTTATTCTCAGTTATTTCTCCTGAGAAAAAGACCTCACGTGTCTCCTCTTTAGTTTTAGTTCAGATCTCAATAAAGGCTCACCTTGTGCTCAGACCTGCAGAGATAACACTCATTTTATATGAAGGTTTCTTATCCAGGACTAAGAGTCTTCTCAGTAATGTTTATTTTAGCCAGAAGTCTCCTATTGTCTCATACCTCTTCTCACAAAGCAGAGTCTCCTGAGACATCAAAGAGTGTACCTCCTTTAAGCCTACAGCAGTTTAGCTCTGCCCGTTTATAATGAAGTTATAAAGAGCCTGGAGGTATTTTACAAGGCAGAATTTGTCAGTTTAACCATGAAACATAAGGCCAAAGTCATACCTGTCCAGTCGGACATTCCTATTGGACAATCCTTCACTTTAAGCTTAGACATCCTACTTCTTCAATGAGACATAACATAAAACAGCCAATCACATTCACTTCACCTGTACTAGCCTTAAAGGGACAGTAACAATATTTACATATTCATTATGAGGTGTAACATATAAAATGTAAACATTAATTAGCAAATCATTAAAACTTTCAACCTAATATCTGCTATCGGTGCACTCTTAACAGAGACGGTTCTTCAAGGGTTCTTTAGTAAGGAAAATGGTTCTGTACAGAACCATGAACACTCAAAGGGTTCTTTCCATGATTTTCAAAAAGGTTCTGTATAGATCCATCTACAGCACATTCTTCGTCAATCTGAAGAACCTTTTGAGTGCTCATAGTTCTATTGACTGAGAACACGGTCATCATCACTGTCACAATAGCTTCAATATTAAAATACCTGCAATGCCAAAGAGCCCATATCATAACTGTCATTACAATCTCTATATATGGACAAAAAAGCCTTTAAATATGTAATGAATGTAAAATATATTTACATTTTTTAATAAAATGAAGCTTTTTTCCCCACAATGTTCTAGTTTTAAGTGCCAGTGTGTGATACAGATGTGATACATAGAGATTAAGTTAAACAGACTTTTCCTGTAAGCTGAAGGAGAGGACTGTCCAATAGGAAAACAGATGAGCGAGAACATTTTTTCCCAGATAATCCTCAGTATTGGTTTAAGTTATCCATGTGGCTGGCAAAGCGTGCTTTGTGAACACACTCAGCTTCATGTTTTCCAGCTCTTAACACCTGATTCAGCTCATGAAGGATCTGATCGTTAGCTAATAAGGGAAAACATGCAGGTGGGGAGCTGGAGGGGCTGGAGGTGGGAAACACTGCTGTGTGCTATATGCTATATAATATGCCATGCAAGACATGTGATACGGCAACAAGTGTGAAGTGCGTTAGAGCAGGAGGGGAGCTGACAGCAGAGGAGCAGTGGGCGCTAAGCTTAGTTAGGGAATAGACCCTATCTATCAGGGCAATCGATACACACTGACAGGGGACTCACTCTCTCTCCCTCCCTCTGTCTCATTCTATGTGTGTGTGGGTGGCTGTGGCTGTTAATAAACACATGTGTACACACACACACAGCCCCTGACAGGTGGTGAGGTGGCTATACAGTCACAGGACTCAGATCAGAACTGATAATGTGTGCAGTGACCACACCTTTCAAAACAGACCATGTTTTCTCCCTTTCACATCCAAATTAGGTCCAAGTCAAGCCACGACCCCTCTCAGGTTAAAGCTGATATGAACAAAACCCTAAAACATTATGACAAACCTCACAAACGGGATATTTTATGAATTTAGTCAATTATTGGGGAAAAAACCTCAGTATCCCAGCCTGCACTGTTGCTCTGAATATGTCTATAAGACAGCAGACAGCCCAGGTAAAGCCTGAAATTAACAGCGGAATTTACTGAGCATTTATGTGGCGTGACTGACAGCCAGGTTTAGGGTGTGGGGGGTGTAAAGGGGGGGGTATACTGGGAGGGGGGGTGGAATAATTGGAACTTCAATGCCCACAATCCCCACAGACCTCCACACCTCCCTCTCCATCGCCCGCAGCCAGTCAATAGCCACACGCGCCGCGATTGGGCCGTTTCGCTCGGTGACGTCAAGAGCCAACGTGGGACCCCTGCGCGCTGGTTGGCTGGAAGGCTCGGTGCGCTTGAGCCAATCAGTAACGCGGAAGAGCCCGAGCTACGTTTAAGGTGGAACGGGGGAGATGAGAGCTGAGGAGCAGAAATGTGATGGAGCTTTTCTCTGAGGCGATTTACTGTGTTAATATTTGATGAACAATTCACAATTCCGTCATTTTCGAAAGAACAGGAAAAGAGAAAGAAGTAAAGAAATTTATTCGACTGAAAAAGCCAGTTTGTGCCGTACACCGTAGCCTACAGTAAGCCTGGTGCTGTATGTTTACAATCTTACAGAAAGTGGCGGTACTCACCAGTCACAGCTTGTATGTTACATATTTTGATACGTTCGGTTAAGTTACATATGTAGAAGTTCAAAAACTAAAGCTCGGTGATGCATTATATCAGAACATTGGCTTACCATGTTAGCTAGCACGCTAATACAGCCCACTTTCGGCCAGTAGATCTGGCCCACATCCGGCCAATAAATAAGGCCTACATGTGGCCTGTAGAAACAACATAACCGTGGCTATAGATCTGGCCCACACACTGTGATAATTGGCGCGCCAGATACGGTTGCCAGAAGACAAAAAATTATATATATATCATAATATATAATCATAATTATTATCTTTAAAGGTATTGTTACAGTATATAAAGTATTAGCATTCTTTATTTAGCCAGATTGTCAACTGTCCAATATATAATATGATTTTTAATTCAGTTGACAATCTGGCTAAATAAAGAATGCTAATACTTTATATACTGTAACAATACCTTTAAAGATAATAATTATGATAAAATGGCAAAATAACTATTAATATTGTGTATGAAAATTAACATTGTTTTGCTGTTTTGTCACAGTTATGTTTAATGGTATTGTTTTGATGTATATAAAATTTAGAAGTTCTTTATTTAGCCAAAAGTACATCAAATCGGGCCTGGTTGTGGGCCAACAATCATGAAGGAACATGGGCCAGATCTGTATGCCGGATGTGACCCAGATTGGGGCCATATCAACAGTGCTAGTTGGGACTAAAATAAATGCCATTTCCCCTGTTGTTTCTGTTTGTTTTGAGCTTTAGGACCTGACAATAAGCAGCAGTTTAAGTCTTCATATTGTTTTGAAAAGCTAAAATTGAATAAAAGCCTGAAATAAATAGTATATTTCATTTCTGCAAATTTGGTTGTTTCCTTTCGTCTAAACTGAACAACAATCCAGTTATATCAACTTTTTTATTTTATCAGTACTCAGGAAGAATGGTTTCAGTTTTGTTAATGTAAACTTAAACATCACCTGATACTGTATCGATATTGCCCAGTCTTATTTATAGACCTCAGTTCACCTCAGTTCTTTCATTCTGTTCTGTTTCCTCCACAGTAGTTGTGAAGATGCCAGGGCTAGTCTTCAGATGTAAACTAGGCCACAGAAGCTCTGGAGATGGCAGACTTAAGGTGGGGTGAGAGGAGGTGAGTTAAAACATTGTGATATTATGCTATTTTGAGTCAGTTGTAGCCCTTTGTGTCAGTGCATAGCCAAACTTTACTAGGTCATCAGCGAGACAGAAATGGATTATCAGGATAAACTGGGCCTTTCACCACCATCTTTTATTTACTTTTTGCCAGTTGAATCACATCTACACTATAATCTCATGGGGCCACACACTCAGCTACTAATTACTACATTATTTGTTGAATAGGGTCCATGTGGGTTCTTATAGCTTTGTAAGGTTTGTTTATGTATTAACATCAATATAGAGAGCATTTGTCTTAGTAGTGATGTAAAAAGATTGATCGACATTAAGAATGTCAACAAGTCTTGGCCGTATCCCTTGTTGCCTTTGCTGGCTATCATAGCCTCAGTGTAAATCATTTGTCACTGTATCTGCCTTTGCTTCTGCTGCTGTTTAGTGAGGCTAGTAGTTCTCAATCTCCACCGTGGGATTCAGCTCACTGCATATGTTTGCAATTTACCACTTGAGCTTGGTTTTAGAGGGCCTTTTGGAGCCCACTTTGAAACATACAGAATTTGTAACTGGGCATCGAAGTTCATTGCTTTCATGCTTCAGCTTAATTAGCTCATAAATGCTAAACTTTAAAGAGTTCTGTGATTATTCTGTGAGTTAATAAGCATGTTTGCACCATCTAATGATTAAACTGTCTAAATTACTTCTTAAATTTTGGCCTAGTAATTATTTGCAGGATATTACTTTTAGCTGAATATGTTTTAAAATGATCAAAAAGTGTTGTTCATGTTCACTGATTATTGATCAATACAAAGTACCTGATACAGTATAAAGCAATATATATGCACTGCTTCTCTATAATGAGTAATTTTGTCATTTTGGTTGAAGGATTTAAGTCCTGGGCCATCTAATTTGGTTTTAATGCTGTTTCCTTTGACGAGGTGACCCCTGGTAGGAAGTGGGAAAGTGAAACTCTTTTAGGGGATCCTTCCGGAATAGCCCTCCCGTTCCTCCGCTCAGGGTGGCTGTCTGAACGCAGCGTCGACGTCGGTGATAGTAATTATCGTGCTCCATCGGCGAGAGGCACAGGGAGGCTTGTGTGAATAATTACCTGCCTAATCCTCACAATTAGATAACGCTGATTAGGGCAATCCCTGACCTGGGAGGGATCGCGACTGGCGGGATGACTGGCGGGAATATACCTCAGGGAGGGATGAGGAGGAGAGCGAGATGGAAAAAGAGAATAATGGCAGGAGGTAGACTTGTATGAATGGTACAGATGGAGTACTGAGGATAACGGAAAGGGTGAGAGAGAAATAAAGAGGGAGACAGGATGTGTTCTAGCTCCTGCAGTCTGATTAGTTAAGAAGTTGATGTCAGTGGAAGGTGAGTTTATGGATCCGAGGTTGAACTGGTTGCGAATGAGTCGAGGCCGTCAGTGCTGCAATCATGACCAGAGTCATTAAGATAAAAACTGGCCCGCTTATTTCTCAAAGGCCAAATAAACCTTCATCTATCACACGCGAGGCGGGAGAACATGGGGATGGATACACAGAATGCTTTCACTGAATTGCTTGCAAATTGAATCATTTCTCATTTCTCTCTCTCTCCTGCTCTCTTTCCCCCTCCCTCTCTCTATCTCTGTCTCTATACACGTACACATATACACAGTCATATCAGAATTTTATGACCACTTTAACCATGCATTTGTTTTGCACATCCAGACATAACAGTGTTCGCTCAGTGATCCCCGACACTGCTCCTCTGTTCATTATAGAGGGTAACCGCTGTACTGTACTGCTCGCCGTCATCAGTGGGTTGTGTGGTACCACTGTTATGCCATACGTTCTTGGTACAACTTCAGTATTATGGCTCTAGAACATGCCATGAAGATATATATCATGTCTTTTGCCTTATGATGCATTTGCCCTTGACTATTGTTTTACACTCTGCTACAACTGACTGGTGTGCTCGCTTATTTATGTGTGCAGTAAACTCTGTCATGTGGCATCTGTGACGTCCCGGGCAGAGTTCATTACAGTCCAGGGGTGGTGATAATATCCTGATGTGACTGTACAGTATATATATGCATGTATTTTAGGCCTTTATTTCATGTAAATAAATCATTTTATTGTGAATTAATGTTTGTGTATAACTGTCACTGGCTAACTCTTATCATTGCATGTATCATATACACGTCAGTGTATTGGTCAGTCTCTCTCTCTCTCTCTCTCTCTCTCTCTCTCTCTCTCTCTCTCTGTATCTCTGCTGCGCCACCTTAAGTGCAGCTCGAGCAGGCTGTCGTGTTTGTGTTGAAGCCAACAGGCACAATATATTACAGTCTAGGGCTCGCTGCTGAAAAGCCTGCTAGATCTTCCAGTGACCTGCTGTTCTTTCCTGCTTTCTTGTTTTTTTTTTCTTCTTCTCCTCCTCCTCCTCCTCCTCACTCTCTTCTCCAGATTTAGATTAAAAACAAAGCTCTCTCCCACCCTCATTTTTTTCCCTCTCTCTCTCTTTCTCTCTTCTTCTTCTTCTTCTTCTTTCGGAGTCTGGCTTTGGGGAGAGAAAAAGAAAAAGGAACCCTTTTAGTTTCACGTTAGTGTGTGTGTTACAGGAGGAAGGAGGCTTTCGCAGGCTGATTCGGATGGAGGTGTGTGTTTGTTTTCACGGCTCGTTGGCCGTGTTTTGAGGAAGGACAAGGAAGGGACGACTGGATGTGATTCCTCGGACTGCTTCAGTTAGACTCATTAGAGGAGGAGAGAGAGGTGAGAACTGAGAGTGCGACTTTGGACAAGGGGAAGCCAGACAGAAGTGGAAGTGTAAAATCTTTTTTTTTTTCTGGACGTTTTCATTGGATGCTCTGAGTGACCGTGGACCAGAAGCTGCAGTCTTGGGAGCTTTGAGGGTTCTGGGCTCCGTCCCATCCAGGACAGAACCTCATCTGAGGTTTGGAGGCCAGAGGGAGTCCACTGGCTATTAAAACCATCAAACCAGCGTGTCTTCCTCTCCACTGACCATGTACCCACAGGGCAGACACCCGGTAAGTACAGCACACTGTTTATGCCTCTTAATCTAAAGGATGGACAGTTCCACTTTATTTGGCTAGTCCAGTATAAATGATCTACAGGCACTCAAATGACATTTGAGCTTTGTTTTTTGTGACTAGGTTTAGAGTTATGATTAGGTTTGGGTGTAGATTTTAGCTTGAGGTTAAGGTTACATTGACTGAGGTTTAGGTTTAATAGATGTTTACTTGTTAAAGACAAGGGAAGCATATACAAAACATCCACTTTGAAGTAACAATGAGCAGTTTTACTAGTTTTATTCAAGTCGCTGATTAACATCCCTTAGGACTTGTTCTGTGTCCACATCCAGAGGCTTATTATTCAGTAACTGTAGTACATATAAAGCCAAAGGGGTTCTGTGGAGCAGTACTACAGAAGAACCATTTGGCTTTCTAAAGATCATTTCCCTGTTCTTTAACAAACCAGTTCTGTAAATGAGTGTGAGCTTCAAGTTCCAAATAATGTAAAGGTTCTACTCCCACGTAGAGGTGCATTAACCCAAAATCCAAACCTGAGACCACTTAAGAAGCTTCATTTTTAAAAACGTACATGAAAAAACATTACAATTTGTTGATCAAATGATGTGAATGAGGAATGGAAGCCAATGGGTCTGAATGTGAAACTACATAAAGAAATACGTCTCTTTGATTACAGCGACACAAAGCCAAATAACAGATAAAGCAACATTTTTCATCAATCCAAACCTTACAAATTAACCTCTGACCACATTTCATGTTCTCTCTCTCTCTCTTAATCTCTTTATCTCTCTCGCTCGTCCCCCCAACACACACACATCTCTCTGTATCATTGAGACCGAGCTGTAAGAGGAGGAACGAGCCACATGAAACAATTGGTGAGAGAGAGAGAGTGAGCAAGAGAGTGAGATGTCTCTCTTCAGAGGCTTTCAATCACACACACACGCACACACACACAAACACAGACAATACACACACACTGAGACACGTCCGCACACACACAGTCCTGTCAGCTGCACCCAGGTGTTCTTAAGAGCCAGTTTATTTTAAGTTGTGTGGGCGGCATAGCACTGTGTGTGTGTGTGTGTGTGTGTGTGTGTGTGTGTGTGCATGTTTGTTTTACTTCATATACTAACCTTCTGCCAGTGCTGCTCCATGGAGTTCATGGAAAGACGGGAAAGCAGTCACAGCAGGCTCACTTGTTATCAGTTGTGTGTTGAAAGCATTTGGGTTAGTGGTGTGTTTGATGTGTTTCTGCCAGTGACCACAGAGGATCCATAATTCAGTCTCACTGGGCTCAGTGTGCCACAGCTAGTAAACAGAGGCAGACTAGCCAGAGACAACGTGGAATGACAAGATCAGGACTGTCCCTGCCCATGCCTGCGTGAAATACCACATTTAACCCGTACAAGTTGCACTAATTAAGTCATAACAAAATCTGCCTGTCATGTGATAATCGCTTCTTATTCACAGTGTGGATTCATTTGTAGGCATGTAACAATACAGTGTTTTGTATTTTATCATACTGTGTTATATCTGATTGGAGCATATCATATTATAGTGTAATAAAGTTTTGTATGGTGGGCTAGTCTAATCTACTGCTGAATAGTAACTTGTGTTGTTTTGTACTGTAACACACACTACCAGCTAAAAGTTTTAGAACACCCCCCATTTTCCAGGTACTTGATTGAGTTTAATGTCTCATTGACTCTGAAATGAAAGCAAAGGAGTTAAATAAGAACTCAGTGAATCAGTTTATAGACTAAAATGTGTCTTAACTTTGGACACAAAGCAGCACCTGTGTCAGATATAACAACTGAACACACTCATGACATCATTTCTACAACAGACATCAAACGTTCTTCAGACAGTTCTTCACTAATCTGCTGCAGAACGTCACATAAATGTTGGCTCTTGTAGGTTTGCTTTGCTTTTCACTTCATCCCAAATCAGCTGGATGGGGTTTAAGTCTGGAGACTGTGCTCCACTCCATGTTTTCAAGCTGA
>BRDA01078726.1:5000-23325 GCA_036984385.1 Crenuchus spilurus
TCTCTCTCGCTCTCTCACTCACTCACTCACTCTCTCTCTCTCTTACTCAGTCTCACTTTCTCTCTCTCTCTCTCTCACTCTATCACTCTTTCTCTCACTCACTTTCTCACTCTCTCACTCACTCTGGCTCTCTCTCTCTCTCTCACACACACACACACACACACACACTTCTCCTATCTCTCTTTTTGTCTGTCATTGCCTCTCTCTCTCCCATATCTCTCTGCATCTCTCTCTCTCTGTCTCTCTCACTCACTCTCCTCCTATCCCTTTCTTTCTCTCCCTCTCTCTCGTGTTTCTGTCCCGTTCTTGCAGAAGCAGAACGCGAACAAATTACGGCTATATATGCCACAGCGTTTAGAGTGTGTATGACTTACAGACTAATGAGGGTAAAACACATAAAGGACGGTCTGCGCGGGTTATGAGGAGCAGCGCGCGATCATAAGAAGCCGACGCCGCACACCCAGACGAGAAGAGTTAAAGAAATGCAGAGGCTTCATTAAATATACATAAGGCGAGCTTCTCGAGGACGTGTCAGCTTCGACACCAGCAAAGGAAAAAAAGTGCAAAACAAAGATTAGCATCAGGAATCCAATATTAATCAGTCTCGAGGGACAGTCTCTCTCTCTCTCTCTCACTCTCTCTCTGTCTCTCTCTCTCTCTCTCTCTCTCTCTCTCTCTCTCTCTCTCTCTCTCTCTCTCTCTCTCTCTCTCTCTTTCTCTCTCTCTCTCAGTTTAAATTCGGGAGGGACAACTGTTGCTGGCGCATCCGAATATTCTCCTGTTCTCTGATTAAAACAAAACTGTCGTCGGCGCGCGCCTCTTTGTCTTTCACGCGCGCTTTGATTGCTCGTTGGGTTTCCCGCGTTTCCTTTCATTTCTCTCTTATCGTCTTCCCGCGCCTTATTTTATTGTTGTTTTTGCCTTTTATTTTTTGGCAAGAGTATGTTTGTTTTGCTGCTCCCTCCCTCTCTGATTGCTTCTCTGCCCAGTTCAGTTGAAGGACTTTTGGAGGCACTCAGGAACGTCCTCACGACTGGACCCCCCTGTCCACTGACATCTGAGCCAGAGACACAAAAAGAGGGGCGTACGAAACCCCCTGAAACAGTAGCTCTAAAAGGGAAGAACATGGAGAGGCCAATACATAGACAGATACTTCTATACTCTTTAAAATATGAGTTCTTCAAGGGTTCTTTAATAAAGGACATGGATTTATATAGAACCATACTCAAAAGAACCCTTTGCGTGGATAAATGGTGAAAAGAGGTTCTTCAGATTGATGAGGAATGTGTTGTAGAAACCTTTTTGAAAATAGCTCTATATAGCACGACAAAGGGTTCTGCTAGTTATAATGTCAAGCTTGCGATGATAGAGGAACCTTTTTTGGTGCTAGAACCATTTTCAAAAGGCTTCTACAAGACATTCCTCATTAATCTGAAGAACCCTTTCATCTTGGAAAGACCTCTTTGCGTTCTTTGAACGTTCATGGTCCTGAACCATTTTCTTTACTAAAGAACCCTTGAAGAACCATCTTTTTAAACAGTGTATTGAATGTCTGGAATAGAAAGGTTTGTTTTTAGTCCATTTGTCTTGGAAATGTGATGAGCTTTTGCTTTTTAATGACAGAAGCATCTTTTATCAAAAGCAGTGAGCACGCTTCTGATTTTCCTCTTTCCTGAAATGCCAGTGCTCTGGTGGAACATTAAGCTGAAGGGCCAAAAGCACCACTGTTTGGTTCTTTCAGCCCTGACCCGTCCAGCAGCTTTCACATCGGTGCTTTTGAAGCTGTGCACTATTGATGTGGTCCAGGTCCAGTCATGAGGCCCCCGTAATGATCCCAGTCAACTCGATTAGGCAGCAAACATGTTCAATGACCATCAGCATGGCAACATAATGAATGAGATTTAGAGTGAACAGGAATGCATGACTCTCAACAGACTGCCTGTGTGTGTGTATTATGTGTTCTCAGAGAGCGTTGTTATCACATACCATATAACAGAAAGACAGCCCCCTTCTCTTACACTGCTCAGATATGAATAGTTAATTTGAACAGAAATACAAGCACATGCGTGTACTCGTTCTGGCTTTTGAGGGAAATGTAAGTTCACATGAGGGCAGCAGACTGAAGCACTTTTATGAGCAGGTCAGTGAGCTGGGATTAGCATCAGAGCAGCCTTCAATACTGAACCCACCCAGAGCACAGCTCAGACACACACACACACACACACACACACACACACGTTTTCATTTATTTCCTCTTTTCATTCATTCTTTTGTTTTTATTTATTACAATATATGTACACTCTTAAAAGAGACGGTTCTTCAAGGGTTCTTTAGTAGAGAAAATGGTTCTATAACCATGAACATTCAAAGAACCCAAATGGTTCTTTGCCTTGTGAAAGCATTCTTCAGATTGATGAGGAATGTGCTGTACATGGTTCTATATAGCACAAAAAGGGTTCCTCTATTATTAGAAGCTTGACATCATATCAATAGCAGAACCATTTTGGGGCTATAGAACCCTTTTCAAGAAAGGTTTATATACAACCATCTACAACAGTCATTATCATCATCTTTGGGTTCTTTGAGTGTTCTTTGTTCTATATAGAACCATTTTCTTTACTAAAGAATCCTTGAAGAACTCTTTTCAGAGTGTACATTACGTTTATGCTTATATGTGTAATGTTAGATGTAAACGTGATCACATTATTGTTTATTATTTTTGTTTTGTTTGGATAATCCAAACTTCATCACATTAAAACAAGCATGCTGCTGATGGAGTTTGACAAATCTATGAGGAGCATCCAGGATCTTTGTTTTCTAGACTATCTCACCATATATTTACTTCTTCAAAGCAAGACCTGATTGCTTCTGGTTGCTGTATTGATGTTTATTTGTATTTATTTTAATGATGTGGTGATTTTTAAGCATAAAGGCACTAAAAATGAAGTGAACTAAAACTTCTGCAGAGCACTGTGTGTTAGAGAGAATGTGTGTGTGGGTGTATGAGAGAGAGAGAGAGAGAGAGAGAATGAGAGAGAGAGAGAATGAGAGAGAGACTGCAGTGAGATCATTGATCCTTTTGGGCCAAAATGTTCATTAAAATGTGATGATGGTTATGACACTTACGTTTGTGCTCATTCAGATGTGCTGGTGGTTATTCATGTGCAGTCATACACAGGAGTTGCACTGGAGGGAGGTAAGAGTGAAAAGTGAAATCTTGTGAGCCTTCCTCTCACTCTTAAAATTCATGGGAGAAACTCTGAATTTAGCACATTATTCAATTACACTACTACATACTGTGCAGAGGCATATAAAGCAGAGTATTATACATGCGTGCTTGTTCTAATATGCAAAATGAAGCGTGATATATTTAAGAGCAGACTGTTATAGTTGGCAGCACAGGAGAAGTGGGTGTGCTGTGCATGCAGTATTTACTGGCTCTCTGTGTGTGTGTGTGTGTGTGTGTTCATTCTCTGGGCCATAGTTTATGCACCAGCGAGAGTGCTGATGTCATGTACACACTGCCGAGATTAAAGTGCTGTACGCACCGTCTGGGGTGTAAACAGTGACTGCACATTAAATACAAGAGATAGAGAGAGAGAGAGTTAAAAAGAGAGAGAGTTAGAGAGAGAGAGAGAGAGGATGCATTGGGAGGGTGAGGGGGAGAAGAGTAAGAAAGAGATAGAGGGAGGAAAGAAAGACAAGGCCTCTGATTAATGAGGAGCAGTGCTGGATAGTGACACCCAGCACAGAGCTCCCTAATAGGGCCAACTAATGCCAATGACATCACACCCACACCCTGCATCTTCATTACCCAACACACTCTCCACTCATTTTGCTCTGTTACCTCACTCATCATTAACACTAACAGGCCACTGAATGAAGTTGTTTTATTAGCGATACTATAATAGATATACAGTATGTATGTAATGTAATAATGTATGTAATAATGAGAAATATGAGATATATAAATTAAGAGATCAACCAATTTAGCCAATGTGATTTTTCACACAACGGAATTTGACCTCCGCATTTAACCCCTTCGTGCAGTGAAACACACACACACACACTAGTGAACACACTAGGCTGTGAGAATTTGTGCTCGAAGCGGTGGGCAGCCCTTATCCACCGGCGCCCGGGGAGCAGTTAGGGGGTCAGGTGCCTTGCTCAAGGGCACTTCAGTCATGTCCTGTCTGGGGATCGAACCAGCGACCTTCTGGTCACAAGACCAGATCCTTACCACTAGGCCATGGCTGCCCCCAATAAGATTTAAGATGTTTTTACTCAAAAAATGTTTACATATTTTGCAAACATTTTTTATGTAGATTAGATTAAATTAGGGGGGTGGTTTGGTGGTTAGCATACTCGCCTCTCTGCGCTGAGGTCTTGGGTTTGAGTCCCCATCTGAGCGGAGTTTCCAAGTTCTTCCCGTGTCTGCGTGGATTTCCTCCAGGGTCTCCGGTTTACTTTCACAGTCCAAAAACATGGAGGTCAGGTGAATTGGTTACTCTAAATTGTCCGTACATCTCTCTGTGTATGTGTGTGTGCATGTGTGTTCACTCAGTGATGGATTGACGCCCTGTCCTGGGCTTAGTTGAATAGTGTAATGCCCTGCCCTGTGTCCAGTGAGGGGGTAGGGGACTAACCGCGACCCTGATAAGGATTAAACGGGTGTGATAATGGATGGATGGATGAATAGATTAAATTAGATCCAACTTTTTGCCAGTGTGATTGCACACAACAGAATTTGAAGCCCGCATCTGTGCAGTGAAACACACACACTAGTGAACACACAAGGCTGTGAGAACATGTGCCCGAAGCAGTGGGCAGCCCTATCCATGGCACCCAGTGAGCAGATGGGGGTTAGGTGCCTTGCTCAAGGGCACTTCAGTCATAACCTGCTCAGGGATCGAACCAGCATCCTTTCGGTCACAATACCAGATCCCTAACCACATGACCATGGTTGCAGAATTATTCATTTTAAATGATATTTATTTGTGTACATTTCAAAGGTGACACTGTTGGGATAGATCAGGTGGTCATGTGATTAAGCTAATCTTTGCACGGTGGCAAATTTCATTGGTTCCAACCAGACTAGATTTGTGGATGGGTTATGGAAAGATCAATTAATGCAGAAATGCAAAGACAGAAAGCCTGCAACACTACTCTAGTTGCTACTCGTGTTGGCTATAGATACAGTGAAAAGCTAATTAGGTAGATGTAGTAGTTGTAGTTGTAGTTGTAGTTGTATACGTATGTACATGGTCATTTATTTTGCACACATTTACAGGTTTTGGCTGCCAGAGAGAGACAGTGTCAGTGTGAATGCTGTGTGCTGGTCTCTGTTGGTGCGTGTCGTGCAACGCTGGCTCCAGTGAGCGGTTGTTATCAAAGGCCTTGCTGGTGTTGTTTTGTCCTGCTGGCTTTATCTCCGGGGCTTCAGCGTGGCTGCCTTGGCTTGGCCTGTCCTCTATCACGCCTGCCAGATAGGGCTTCCTCTGTGCTAAGCTTTGTTTGGGGGTCAGCAGCCTGACACACAGCTGTGGACACAACACAGGGGCAGTCAGAGTCTCACAGTCCACGCCATCATCTCCCCTTCCCACACACACACACACACACACACACACACACACACACACACACACACACACATATGCACATCCACACACACACAAACATCGGCATGGACGTGGAGCCTGTCCAAGCTGATGAAAAAGGGGCAAGTGTAAAGCATGAATGGAAGCTTTAGTAATCCCTCAGCCCCAGTGCTAGGAGCTGTGCTTTACTCTAATGGAGCTTTAATGAAAGTTGCAGTGGCAGAGAGAGAGAGAGAGAGAGAGAGAGAGAGAGAAAGAGAAAGAAAGAGAGAGAGAGAGTCACTGCTGCCTACTGAGGCTTTGATTGTGACTTAATGTGATTGTGATTCAGATCTTTTGATCTTCTCTTCTGTCCTCTTTTCTTCTCATCTGTTCTCCTCTCCTCTTCTCTTCTGTCCTCTTCACTTCTGTCTTCTTCTTCTCTTCTGTCCTTCTCTCTTCTTCTCTTCTGTCTCTTCTCATCTTTTCTGCCATCTTTTTCTCCTATTATTCTTTTCTTCTGTCCTCTTATTCTCTTTTGTCCTCTTCTCTTCTCTTCTCTTCTCTTCTCTTCTTGTCTTCTTTTTTTCTCTTCTCATCTGTCCTTTTTTTCCACATCTATTTTCTTCTGTCCTCTTCCATCCTCTTTTCTTCTCTTCTGTCCTTTTCTCTTCATTATCTTTTTCTCTTCTCTTCTGTCTTCTCTTTTTTCTGTCCTCTTCTTCTCTTCTCTTCTCTTCTGTCCTTTCTTCTTCTCTTCTTCTCATCTCTTCTCTTCTCTTCTGTCCTCTTATTCTCTTCTGTCCTCATCTCTTCTATTCTGTCCTTATCTTTTCTTCTCTTCTCTTATTTTCTGCTCTTCTCTTCACTTCTCTGTTCATCTCTCCTCCTCTTCTCTTCTGTCCTCTGCTCTTCACTTCTATTTTCTTCTGTCCTACTCTTCTGTCCTCTTTTCTTCTTTTCTGTTCTCCTCTTCTCTTCTGTCTTTTTCTCTTCTATTTTCTTTTTCTCTTCTCTTCTGTCTTCTCTTTTTTCTGTCTTCTTCTCTTCCCTTCTGTCCTCCTCTTCTCTTCTTCTTATCTCTTCTCTTTTCTTCTGTCCTCTTATTCTCTTCAGTCCTCATCTTTTCTATTCTGTCCTTATCTTTTCTTCTCTTCTCTTATTTTCTGCTCTTCTCTTCACTTCTCTGTTCATCTCTCCTCCTCTTCTCTTCTGTCCTCTTCTCTTCACTTCTATTTTCTTCTGTTCTTTTCTCCTTTCCTCTTCTGTCTTCTTCTTCTCTTTTCTTCTGTCCCCTTCTTCTCTTCTGTCCTTTCTTCTTCTCTTCTCTTCTTCTCTTCTCTCCTCTTCTCTCCTTTTCTGGTTGTTGAAATGCTTCAGTAAGCATGTGTAGTGTGTGGGCAAACACAGTCAGACAGGACAATGTTATGTTTCCACTTTAAAGACTGCAGAATCAGCCCTTAATGCTCTTAATAGCAGGAAGGTCAGACTATGATTACTCTTTGGCTAATATGCGCTGTGTTCGTTTTGGCCCAGAGTCAGCTGGTTCACTCACCCTCTCTCTCTCATTTTGTCTCTACTCTATTTTTTCTAATTTCCTTTCTCTCCATCTCTCATCATAGCTACCATCAACCAGTTCTGGTCCTGTCTCTCCACTCTTCTGACGGTACCTCATAGTTATAGCCAAGCATAGAAGCAAACGTGCACACAAAGACAGCTTTTTAGTTCAACCTTGATTTCTAATCAACAAAAGCGAACTCCCTCACTCTCCTCCTGTCTCGCTCTTCTTTTCTCTTTCTGAGCCATAATAATCCTTGATGTCATTTTTTTACCTCTGAGTGGTGGGCAAGGATCACAGTATTAGACTTGTTTTTTTGTTTGTGGTTGATTTCTAGGGCTCAAGGCACTTTGAACAGTAAACATCTTTTACATTACAGTAAAATGACACATTACAAAAAAAAAATAAATAAAAATACAAGCCATCATGTAAAATGTCAGAAATGGCTATATTTTGCATTTATAAACAACAAATATAAATAACAATATTCAGTAATTGCTTGTTGAAATTAAACCAGAGTGAGGAAAGGATGCCCACCAATGGGTTCCTGATTTTAACCCCAAAAACTTCAAAGGCTCATATGGTGGCCCTTTTGCTCTCATTCTCATAGCTGTACATATATATCCAAAAACATGCAGATCAGGTGAATTGGATACTCTAAAAACTACCCTGGTGCATATGAATGTGTATGTCTGTGTATGAATGTATGTATGTATGTATGTATGCCCAGATATGGTTGGCACTCTGTCCTGGGTGATCCCCCTAGTGCTCGATGCAGTCCTCCAGGTGGACGGTCGTTTCCGGTTGAGAGTACGCTGTGCGCGATTGGTTGCCGCTTCTCACCAGTGTGTGTGGTTGAGTGTGTGTAAATGGAGTGTGTTGATTGTAAAGCATCCTTGGGTATCTTGAAAGGCGCTATATAAGTGTAACGTTCCTTCATTCATTCATTTACATCTTTGTTTAAAAGTAGTTACTAAATCAATTATAGTAGCTTCTATTTCTTATAATCAAATAATAAGCAGGGAAGAACTTAAATGTTCTATAATTGAGTTGATCCGTTGTGAAATTTTTCCGAAAATGTATCTAGACATATGAAAAATTTCCGCTGAACTTTTGACCCTTATATGTGTATGCATGCATGTATGTATGTGAGTGTGTGCTCAAGGTAGAGGTCATTAGCTCTTGCACAGGGTTAGAGGGAGTGGCTGCAGGTGGCTGATTCAGTTTCTCCTTCTCCTCTTTCACACACAGTATCTTGCCAGGGTTCAAGCCCGGCTCATGTTTGCTGTTAATGAATCGTTCTTAGCCTTCCACAATACGCAGGGGAGGGGGATTGTTTGAAGGCGACAAGAAATGGCCTCATTATTTAGACACCCACCCCCTGCACACACACCCTACCTTCTTCCTTTGCTTCAGGTTGCCTATCGACTTCAGGTTGGATGTCTGGAGTGTTTGCTCAGGGTCGGAATGGCAAACTACCACCCTGAACTTTTCCATTCACCATGAGTCATTCATAACCTTCCTTTAGTCTGAAATTTCACCTTATCACAGATCTGAGAGCAGCTTAGCCTTTTCACCTGCAATTATAATGAACTAGATGACTGGACAGCAATCTGATTCTAGACCAGCTATCATGAACTGGCGCCTTTGAGCCTGGCGCTTTGATCCCGACTGAAGGAAACTTGTTTATAATGCTGTGAGACAGGAAGACGAAGCATACACACCTTTGTGTTCCCTTTCTCATCCCCTCATCTGATCTCTTGTTTTATTTGTGGAATGCATACATGCACAGTGTCGTGCGATGGCACGTCGATATTCAGAAGGCTTCAGAATGGATGGCTGGCATTTGCATGCATTGATTGAGCGTGTGTTTATCCAATATTTCAGCACGGCTGATGACTTTATTAGACACATTGATTTAGCAGGCAGATGGATGGTGAAGGACTGAGGGAATGAACAAGGGAACAAGATAGGAAAAGAGGAGGAAGCAGAGAAAATCGAGTCTTTCTGAGCGCTTTGGGATTCAGTATTGGACAAGAGCTGGTGCTCGTGAATATGTGTGTGCGTGTGTTTGATTTCATACACGATCAGGACAAAATATCATCAAGAAGAGGAAAAAAATTATGCTTTAGGTTTTATTCCAGGTCATTTTGGACCCTTTCTGTTTGTCCAGCCAGCTTCTGTTTTCCTGACTGTGCAGGAAAAAAACAAGGCCAATGGCAAATGTACAATGACACACATTTCTTTCAGGTTATTAAGGTCAGGGTTACGTTTAGGGTTTTTTATATAAAGGTACTTACATATATGTTCTGATAATGTATAAAAACATGTGTGTGTGTGTGTGTGTGTGTGTGTGTGTGCATGTACTGTGGTAGTCTGATGTTCAGAGACATCTATTCTGAGCTTTAATGACAGCTGTGCTGAACAGTGCATTGTAATATCCGTTCTGGGGGTTCTACAGAAGCATTAAAAGCACACAGTGTGGAAAAGCACAGTGTGTGTGTGTGTGTGTGTGTGCTTTGGCGGAGGGCGACACGGAACCTCAGGTGAAGCTGCATAAGTGTGTACATATTATACTGTGAGTGTAGGAAAAGGAAATGGTGGGAAATCTCACCTTTTTGTTTAATATCACACAACCTAATGCTGACCTAGAAACCATGGTACACACACGCACACACATACACACACACACACACACACACACAGACCCCTCCTATCTCTTGCAGTGTCACTCAATTTTCCCTCTAAATCCCTGACTTCCCTGCATCTCCCAAAAGAACAATAATAACTGTCCCTCCAGAAATAGCCATAAAGTGTATGCTTCTCATTCTCCATTTGTGTGTGTGTGTGTGTCAGTGTGTGTGTTTTCTGAGAGCGTTCCAGATGTGGTTTTGGATCACACATCTGCTCTAACCCCCTGACATCTCTCTCTCTCTCTCTCTCTCTCTCCTTCCCTGTTATATGAACATGAGAAGTCTTTTCTTTTCGTCTGTTTTGTCAGGCTCTGGTTTGGGGTTTTTCTGCAGGCTTCACGCTCTCTTACAGAAGGCCAAATTTAGAAGCTTGTCCCAGTGTGGGTAAAACATAGAGCCAGACCAGAGCGGACCCCTCTGCTTCCCTGCACCGCTGCTATTTCTTCCCCCTCTGCAGGAAACCGGCCGTGTGGCTTCAGCTTAGAGAGCGAACCAGAGTGGGAGGGAGTGTGAATCTGTGTGTGTGTGTGTGTGTTGTAAAACCCTCACCATACCCCATGTCCCACCCCACGTAAAATAAGGGGTGTTAGCTGACTGAGGGCAGTTAGAGGACA
Source organism: Crenuchus spilurus (assembly GCA_036984385.1). NCBI lineage: Eukaryota > Metazoa > Chordata > Actinopteri > Characiformes > Crenuchidae > Crenuchus > Crenuchus spilurus. Next base: position 15,442 of record BRDA01078726.1, read on the forward strand.
GGAAGTTACCCTACATCCTTCACTGCTCTTATTCCTCCACTCCTTCTGCTCTTCGTCTGTTCTCTTGGTTCTCTTCCCTCCCATTACCTTTAGTATGCGTTGGAATGTCAATGGAAGAGAGTGAGAGAGGCAGAGAGGCAAAGACAGAGATAGGAGGAGTGTGTATGTGTGTATATGTGTGTGAATCTAATACTTTGTCTTGAGACGCTTTTTCTTGAAGTCGACAGTAATTGTACTCTGACGTGTCTCAGAAATGTGCGTTTTGTGCTCTTTAATTTCTTTATCAACAAAGACCAACTACATTAACATACATGTACACTTATTTGGTACACAACTCAAATCCACGTTATCACATCTGTTTGTAGTTCATTTAGCCAACTGGACTGGAAAACGGTCAGTAGGGAAGGCATTGAAGACATTTAGCCTCTAATGCATCTTATCTATTCTCCTTATCTATGTCAGTTAATGGATTAATAATTAATTATATAACAAGCCAATAAGAACAGTTAAAATCTAGTCATAGCTTGTTCTCAGAGAAGGCTCTATTTGGGGCGAGTGGCTCAGGAGGCTAAAACACTATGACCTGAGGATCGCAAGTTTGAATCCCGGTCATGCTGTTTGCCATCAACAGCCGGGGCCCAAGAGAGCAAAATTGGCAGTGCTCTCTCTGGGTGGGTAGATGGCGCTCTCTCTCCCCATCACTCTCACATTGCAATGTCCGCTGGCTCAGGCGTCTACTGATTGGTTCATTCAGAGCTGGGAATCCTGCGCTTTCCTCCGAGCGCGTTGGCTCCCCATTGAAGGTGTATCAGTGATAATTCGAAAAGAGGTGGTGGCTGCATTATATGCAGCAGAGGAGGCTTGTGCATGTCTTCACCCTCCTAGCGTCAGGGACAGTGCAAAATAATAGAGAGAGCCCCCTAGTGGATGGAATGAGTTAGTTGGCTGCTACCACATTGAGAAGGGGAGAAAATTGGCCATATATATAAAGTAAAGAGAAGGCTGTATTTTCTTGGCCGTAGTCTTGACTCTCCAGCTTGTCTTGGACTCAGTCATGACTGAAGCCTTATGTTCTATCACTTATTACTTTAACAAATGATGTCGATGGAAACAAATAGAGACCGCAGATAATCATGTGGAGCCATTCCGCTGCAGGTCTGTGCATGTTTATTTGTAAAACTATGTATGTGGGGATGAAAGTTGGACAGCGGAAAAAAGTCATTTGTCTTTGTGATTACTCATTAATGAGCAGGTCCCATCCTGTCACTCCCTGTTTTTTTAGAATGTGTGTACGTGTGTGTGTGTGTGTGTGTGTGTGAGAGAGAGAGAGAGAGAGAGAGTGTATGGGTGTGTGAAAAGAGTGTGTTTGCTTCCCTCTTGTTCATTGTGGTTAATTGCCCTCTCCTCCTCCCTCTCCTCTTGGCTTAATGAGGTGGCTGACCCCTGCTCCCCCTCCAGCTCAGTCAGAGCTTTATCATAACACACACACACACACACACACACACACACACACTGAACACACACACACACACACACACACACACACACACACACACACACACTGAACACAGCTCTTTCAGGCAGTAACACGCACACTCAGCCTCTTATGAGACCATAAAGACCTGCAGGGATTGCTGCTCTGTATCTTTCAGTGCTGTACATTCTGCCTGTTTGACCCACTGATCTCTGTTGTTCTGATGGTTACAGTAAGTCTACAGTTCAGTTTGTCTGGATGTTTGTCACTGCTCTGCTATGGACTTATTAAAACTGCTTAAAGCTGACTCATGCTACATGCTCAGACTGGCTGGCATGCATGAGGAGCAGGAATGTGTTGGTCTGGCTGCTCTGGGCGGGACTTTTTTTCATATATCCAATTAACCACAGTGTAGAGTAAACAGAACAAAACATCTTTGAATTGATGATTAGTTGGCAAGTAATGCTGCTTATTCCTTGTATAACACACACAACAACACAGGGGTCCATGCTCTAAATAAAGGAGAATGAATAAATCAACCTTCATATTTTATTTTATTTTTTAAGCACATTTTAACCCCAAATTTCTTCCAGTGTGATTTGGTAACTAACTGACCCTCCCACTCATTGATTCTCCCAATTTTACTTGCAATGTTTTTTTTTTTTTCAAACCACTGCCGATACATCAGTGCTGGGCAGGTAACGCACTGGGAGGAAAGCACAGTTCTGCTGGAAGAGAGTGCCACCTTACCTGCCCAGAGAGAGCACGGCCAATTTTGCTCTCTCTGGCTCCGCCTACTCAAGTCAAACAGCATGATCGGGATTCAAACTCATGATCCTTGGATCATAGTGACAGTGCCTTAGTCCGCTGAGCCAAAAAAAGGCCCAAATGGACTTTCACTGGACATGTGGCAGCCATGTTTTTTGTCTCATAAAATAGTTCACAGATATAATCTGCAGTTTTTGTTAATAAAATACTTTCATAACCATAAAGATAAGTTCTCTTTTTTAATGTACAAACATTTTACAAAATACATATTCTGTAGACTGAAAAAATATGTAATGCAATGCTGTTATGCTTTTTGAGTCATCTGCCTCTGACACATCAGTAAATCATCAGTAACACTTTGGACATATTTTGCATCAATACTGCAGTTAAATTTTACTTTTCCTGCTGTTTGAATTGAATTGCAAAAGTGAACTAAATTGCCATTTTAGCGCTAATTGTGGCCTTTATGATGATAAATAATCTTCCTAATGATATTATTTCAAGTCATATCATTTTAAATTGAAAAAAAAAATCCTACTATAGTGGCATATTGTTGTTTAAAAGCAACCCCCCAAAATATTTTAAATAGGTAATAGTGAACCAAATTAAGTAAAAAAGAATTGCTATTTTAATGAATGATTTAATAATGCGTGCAATGTATGTTTCAGAATTCATTAGCAGTCTCTGTGGTAAATTTTTCTATTAATTAATAACTCATTAACTAATCATTAACTAATGATTAATAACTGTGAACAGATCGTTAGTTTGTGAGAATATAAACATGAACAAAGGTTTACAAATGACAGTTCATGTTCAATAGTACAGTGTACATGTACAGTTCAGTGACTGTATTAACAATTAATTTGTTAATGAAATTCTGATGACATAATGATTTGTGAAGTTATTAACCCTTTCATGCATGATGGACAGTTAATGTCATTATCTTCTATATGTATTGGTTTGATTGGTTTTAATGTTAGAATTGCATGACGGCTTCTTTCTCTCGTCATGCCCCACTGGTGGTTAGTAACTGCAAGTGCAACAAAACACATGGTAAACAAAAATGACTGACATATGTCAATCAGATTTAAAGGCGGATAAAATCATTTTGGATCGAAATCATGATATATTTCTTTCATCATTCATGCATGAAAGGGTTAATCATTAGTTAATGAGTTATTAATGTTATAATAATCTGTTTCTGTCTCGTTTTTGTTAGTAGTAATTATATGTTTTTACATGTGTTTTGTAAAGTGTTTTTCAAAGTATTTTGAAATCTGAAAATCTTTTAAAAGTCAAGTTAACGGGCTTTATTGTCATCAATAATTATAATTGTCATCAAGTTCACAGTGAAATGAAACAATGAGACTCCAGGATTTCAGTGCAACACAACACAAGTGTAAAACTATACAATACAATAATAACTCTGATGACTCGATTAATGATCAAATAATGAGTAAATAATTTAATTACTAATATAATTGAGTTCTAAGATATGCTTTAACAGACCTCAGTGATGATATGTGACCTGTAGACTGTAAAGACTCCTAAATTAGTGGAAAGTGCTAGAACAGTGGGAATTTTGACTACAACAGGGAGAAAATTGGGGAAAAAAAAGCAAAAAAGTTCAATACAATACTATTTTGTGGACGCTGATGACAGAAACGATTGGAGCAGATGTGTTTTTTGTGTGTGCATGTGTGTGTTGTGCTGATGAGAGATGTGGTGTTTGTGATTACCTCTGTGTGTTAACTGCCATTTTGCTGAATCTAATCAGAGTCGTGCATGGCCCCCTGTGGTTGCCTCTGATTGGCTCCTCTGTAGTGCTCTGCCATCACAGGAAGTACACAAACGTTGGGCTTGTCAGCCAATCAGCAGTGTCCTGTCTGAAGATACTAGAAGTGGATGTGCGTTTATTTTGTCCCATGAATCTGTGTTTGTACGCTCAGCTGAAACCAGTAGGATCAGGAACATTCGACAGAGTCTTAATTCTGTGTTTGGAAGTCATTGCGTTTCTGTGTGATACACTACCTCAACCTTCCTGCTTGCTCTCTCTTTCCACTTTGCACTTTCCTCTGGGACACCTCTAGTCTGGACTCCAGAGACCATCTTGGCTCAGCTGTCTATTAGGCATGTCGTGGACAGATGGGAAAATTGATGAATGAAGAAGTACATGATTCCTGTGTTTGACTCGGAGAAAAAAATGGGCACATTTAGGGCAAAATCTCTTTGAAAATCCAATCCGGAGCAAGAGATTCTCAACCTGTCCACTGAAACAACATCCCTGTGATGCAGATATTGAAAACAGAGTTCGGAAAAGATGCAATGGCCTCTACTTTTGTCTCAATAAATATTTTATTTCTGGTGATTTTTATGTGCTGAATCAGGCTGGTCCAGTGAAGGCATGTAAAGCATAGAGAGCTTCAACCTAACAAACACAACAAGCTCACCAAATCCCTACTCACACGGTTCTAGAATGTTCTCCACCATGCACACGGTTCAAGAATGTTCCCCCTACTCATGCCGTTCTAATTTTCTAGCGAGTTTCTACCTATTCATCTACATCTAGAATTTACACTAATCAGTATTCCCATTTACATGGCTATGGAATGTTTTCCCCATCAAACACTTCACACTTTTCCCAGATTTGTTCACATTTACATTTACTGCTTTTGGCAGACTTATCTAGAGCGATATACAACAGTACTTGGTTTCCATTAAGAGAATTATCTGTTAGTACAGACAGATTAGAGCATTAGGGTTTTGAATCTGACGCTACAGGAAGCCAGTGAAGTGAACGCAGCAGTGGAATGAAGTGGGAGAGCAGCCGAGCAGCTGCATTCCGGATCAGCTGCAGGGGCGTGATGGCTCGCATAGGAAGATTGCTCTAGAATGTTCTCCCCATCGACACCTTTCTCGTGTTCCCTGCATTCATGACATTCAAACACTCTCTCCATTTACAGTTCTAGAATGCTTTCCCAATCTGCATTATTCTCCAGTCTTCCCAAAGATTCCCAATGCTCTAGAATGTTCTCTGCTCTGTGAGAACGCTGCTTCTCGCTGGGTTCATGCGCTCTGGCTTTAAGCTAGATTTGGACAATCTGTTGTCCTTTCCTCGAATGTTCAGAAATCACGAAGAGAGATGAATTGATTGTTAGTGAACGAGTCTCTGTGGAAAATCTAATCTTTGAATCATGAACCTCTGGAGTCAGGAGTCAGTGATGTCATTGGGCTGGCTGCAAATGACTATGGCATTTTTCTTTCTGGGGCCAGCTGTGATGATGGCATGTTGGTCTTTTGCATGAGTGTGTTATGCCTGTGTGTGTGTGTGTGTGTGTGTGTGTGTGTGTGTGTGTGTATTGTGTGAGTATTTGAGCATGGGGCTTGTTTATGGAGGCCCCCAGTATGACAGCTGTCTGCTTTGAAGCTCCACACTGCTCCCGGGAGTGATTGATTTTATGAGCCTCCATCCCTGTACCAGGCCAACGGCAGCCCACCGGGATGTCCCACCTCGTGCATGTGTGTGTGTGTGTGTGTGTGTGTGCTGAAACTGAGACAAAGTCTGGCTTTTTAAAGCACCTTCATTTCTCACTGCAAATTGCCTATGTCTGCTGATTTATGCTACTGTGGAGGATTTCTCTAATTTGCAACTTTTTATCTCTCCTTTTTCACAGAGATTCTATTTTTTCCCATCCACCTCTCTTTTCTTTTCTCCTCTGCTGCTGCTTTAATGTAATTCAGAGCTTTGCGCTCTCTTGGGCAATGCACTCTCTCTTGCCCGCTTTCTCTCTCTCTCTGCACACACACACACACACACACACACACAAAGTCTGTGAGAGTAAAAGAATGACAAAGCAGAGTATGAAAGAAGTACACAAGCACTGAAAACTGAAGCCATTGAAATGTTAACGGACAAAAAAAAGCCTCTTTATCTGCTTGTTTCTGTAAACACTCTCATATTCACACAGGACTGAAGTTTATTAATCTTTTTTTTTTGGGCGAGCCTCACATGGCACAAGTGATTCTTGTTTTCAACTGGCTCTAAATAATTCAAAATAACAGAGCTTTCCACCCCCCCGTTCTCTCCTCTTTCTCTCCTCCTCTCTACATTGCACTCACACTCTTTTAGGGTGATGCACAGTCCTCAGAGGATTGCTTTGTCTTGTGTGAGATTTCAGCTTATCCTGAGTTTCTGTGCTGGGAAGTTGCAGCGGGGTCGATCACCACAAATCCAGGCATTGCTGATTTCACACTTGCAGCTCTTTTCAGTTCTTCCTTTCTATCCTTCAGCCGTGGTAGGTTTTACCCTTCCTCACCATGGTGGGCCGAGCAGTGGCATAACAAGGCTCCCACCCATATACAAATGACAAATGTAATGGTGAAAGGCATTTTAGATGATTCCTGTTCCAAAATGTATTGCTCAAATGTTTCCTTAGGAGAAATAACGTGAGACAGAGAGGAGACATGATCAGCTCATAGTGCTGATTGAGAAATATTTGAGTTCGTCCTGAGATCCCTGTTTTTAGTATACATCAGCATTCATGTTTGTATTTTTCAAATCTGAGCACAAATTGAGACATCTCTAATACGACTCAGATGTGAGATTACTGAAGTCTTTATTCTCAAGAGAAATAACTGAGCAGCAGAAGACAAAAGCTAGTTTTATTAGTTTCCATCTGACCTCATTGTTGTCTATGAAAATCTACTGAGATATGAAGGAGATCTCATTGATTGATTTTTCTTTCAAAGTGGTTGGTCCATTTCTCATGAAGTGATGACAGTGTAAAGTCATTTACTTTGTAAAAAATTGTGTAAAGAATGGAATAAACTGAAGCATTAATAGGACAGTTTTACATTTAAATGTAATGCAGGCTAATGTTTGTATATTATTATTACACTTAACACTAGTCGCGTTTCCATTGCAGTTTTGCGCAAAACTTTATCGATATTCCGTTTTGTCGTAAAAACAATTTGACAAAACAAGTTTCACAATTGCGTTGTTTCCATTAAATGTGAAATACTTTTATAAAATCACGTGTGAATATGTTTGTTCTCGCGATAAGTCATTACAAACATGGCGGCAGTGGATGTAAACACATACTTCAGCTTTATACATACTGCTACCACGGCACTAGTGCTCATCATCAGCCATCAGAGGAGACGGAGACTTATCGAGGCTTTGGAGTGACAAGCCCCTTATACTTGGGAGCGGCTACGTATGCGGTGTTTTTGGGAAACTGTAGTTGATGATTTTACAGAAGAGCTGTGGATTCAACATTTTAGAATGACACACTCAACTTTTAATGAACTTTGTGATGCTGTGAGATCTCTAGTGGAGCAGCTGCACATTGTCCAAGGATTCTCCTCCTTATTCCAAATATGCTGCGTCATCTTCATCCTCTTACTTTCTGTTGTTGTCTTCTTCTTCGTCGTCTTTTTCGCCAATAGAAACGTCCGGTTGTTGATCATGTGACTCCCTTAATGCGAAAAAAGTCAGTTTGAGTGTTTCCATGACACTTTTGTGATATAAACCAATTTTGACTGAAAAACCTCCTCATCTTAGCGCAAAAGACTTTTATCAAAAAACGTGAGTTTTTTCGAAATTGTCGAATTTTTAATTAAGCTCATTTTTATTCGCAATT
>BRDA01078728.1:2732-19049 GCA_036984385.1 Crenuchus spilurus
TCTCACACACACACTCTCTCTCTCTCTCTCCCTCTGTGTGTGTGTGTGTGTGTGCTGAGATTATGGACTGTGTGTGATTACAGCAGTTTGATTAAGAATGCCTGAGAGAGCATTTACAGCACTGTGTGAGTTTGTTCAATGGTTGTGTTTTCATGAGAATTTGTCCCCTGTGTGCCCTCCTTTCTCTTTCAGCTGTGTGTGTGTGTGTGTGTGTGTGTGTGCGTGTTTGTATATGTGTGTGATCGTGTGAATTATGCACTTGTTATGGCTTCCACATAGAGAGTAAAAAAAATGTAAATGTTCAAAGCTCCACCAAACCCAGCGGTTGGTCAGCATATACAGAACAGTTTCTGCCCTCATCAGCAGGTCAGTTTACACTCACCTGTAACACAGCAGAAAAAAATCACAACTAAGCATAAATTAAACAGCATTTTGCTCTCGTAAAAATGCTTCTAAAACCCTTTTTACAACTTCTGAGATGGTCTGTGCACTGCATGGATTAATTGCAGCATACATTGTCGGGAATAAATTACCTGCTCAGGGTTCCACCCAAGTGAGGGGAAAGGTACTGCCCCAGTAACAGTTCACTAATTATTCCCCGAGTGTTGGTTTAACTACAGTGCTGGATCTGAAAGTTAGATTAGACGTTATTTGAAACATACCCCAAGCATATGGCCTACTTTAAAAGAGTAAAGCATGAAGTGACCTAATACTGTAAAATATGGCCCATAGACCCAGCCATTTAGTTCAGTTCAGCTCAATGGTGCTTTCTACCAGTGTTACTACTCTGCAACAAAAAGTCTACACCACCTGTAAAACGTCAGCATAAAAATCCAATAAAAAAATAGAACAACTATTTTTGTCATTTTTTATATATTTACCCCCCCAAAAAAAAAAACAAAACAAAAAAAAAAACAAACAAAAAAAAAAACAGGAGAGACTTTTCTCCTCACAAACAGTAACACTGGTAACTAAGAACTACCATACTTAACATAGAAGCTTACAAAACAGTGGAAGCTCTGCACAGATTGGTGCAATGGTTTTTCTGCTTGACTTTCTCCAACCGTCTCCGTTGCTGATTTCTGTTTGAATGAAAGCAGGAGCTCATCTCAAGTCGATGATGGCGTAATTCCAAATCCCAGGTGTGAGCGGAGACTGTGACTGGTTCCCCTTCTTGTGAGGAGCATAGCGTGTGGCCAGTTGCATTTCAGTAAAGAACAACCACAACAGCGGTCTACAAAGCTATGCTGAGCCAAAAGGAATGAGTAACGGCAAGCTTCCTAGAAATGTAGTGGAGTGAAAGTCATAAGTTCACGAAAAAATAAATACTCAATTAAGTAAAAATACTCAAAAAATGTACTTAAGTACAGTAGTCAAGTAAATGTACTCTGATACTGTCATCAACAGAAATTCTAGAATATTATTACAGAATGATCCAGACCCTTTAATTAGTGTCACCAGGACTGAGGAAACAAGACTCAACAGACAAACTCTGTAAGAGCATCAGTCTCTAGTCTTTCCTAAGTCTAAGCTATGTAACAGCAGTCTCATAAATTAATGACATGGCACACTGTATCAGATGATGCCAATAAAATCTCTGCCAAGTTGTTTGGCAGACTGTGATATCATTCACTTTCACATGTGCTGCATGCCAAATTATGCAATAAAGATTCTTTGATGATCAGCCTACAATGCCAGAAAATGACCACATTCTGCTTGGGTCATTGATCAGCTCCACCCACCACCCATGCAGTTCTCCTAGTGAGTGGCCTTTGACATGTTTTTTTTTTTCTAGTATTACAATTTTTATTCATAAACACGTGGCCACATTATCCCTCGGAATCATTTATCTTTTGAATTATAACAAGTATTATTAAAATTATTATTGTTGTTGTTATTTAAAGATGAAACACTCTGATGATTCTGAAGTAAAGCAGTGTATACAGTGTCCTCCATAACGTTTAGAACAAAGAAACCATTTTCCTTGATATGCCCCTCTGCTCCACAGTTTACAATATCAAAACAAACCAATTACATATGATTAAAGTCTACATTTCAGACTTTAATTTAAGGGTAATTTGCAACATATTTTACCTTGGCTCCTCACATTTTAGGTGACCATAACGTTTGGGACATAGCAATGATAGGTACATTAAAGCAGTCATATTTAGTACTTTGTTGCATATTGCTTGCATGCAATGACTCCTTAGAAGTCTGCACTTCATAGACATCACCAGGTACTGTATCATTTATAGTGATGTTTTGCCAAGCCTCAAATACAGCCATCTTAAGCTCTTGTCTGTTTCAAGGCCTTGATCCCTTAAGTTTTCTCTTCAGCATATGGAACACATGCTCAATTGGATTTAATTCAGATGACTGATTTAACCATTCAGGAACATTTCATTTACTGTGAAAAACACCTGTGTTGCCTTAGCAGTACGTTTGGGATCATTACCTAGCTGAAGTGCTGCTCAGCGAGCTTTGAGGCGTTTTCTAAAAGGTGAGCAGATAAGATGTTCCTGTACACCTCAGAACACATTCAGTGAGCCTCTACCTTGAAAAGTTTTATCATCAATGAAAATAAGTGGGCCGGTACTTGTGGCAGCCATACATGCCTAAGCCATGACACCCCCGCCACCATGTTTCACAGATGCTTTTGATTGGGCAGTTCCTTTTTGTCTCTACACTTTACTCTTGCCATCACTCTAAAACAGGTCAATCTTGGTTTCATTTGTCCATAAGACCTGTTTCCAGAGTTCTGCAGGCTCAGAACTTATTTTGTAAACTGTAATGTGGCCGTTCTGTTTTTGTGGATAACTAGTGGTTTGCATCTTACAGTGCATCCTCTGTATTTATTCTGTCTTCTGCAGATAGCACACCTGCCTCCTGAAGACTGTTTCTGATCTGTTGGACAGACAATTTAGAGTTTTCATTAGCATAGTGAGGAGTCTTCTGCCATTAGCTGTGGAGGTCTTTTTTGCCTTAGCAGTCCCTTTGTGAATAATGAGCTCACCGCTGTGTTCTTTCTTTTTAATGACATTCCACACAGTAGATTTTGGTAATCCCAAGGTTTGATCAGTGTCTCTAATTATTTTACTCTTGGTTTTCAGCCTCATAGTAGCTTCTTTGACTTCCATTGGCAGAGTTATTGTCCTCATGCTCTGAAATGTGAGGAGTTGTGTTGTAGAAGTGTTGTAATCTCATCACCAAAATGTGCAAATACCCTTAAATGTAAGTCTGGAATATCACATCTGATTGGTTTGATATGAAATTTCAGAATCTTGATTGGGATTCTTATGAATTGAAGAATGATTAACCAATTGTTTAATCATCCAATAACTGATTTGGTTAATTAGTACTTCATTAGGTTAATGTGTAATGCTGATTAATTTAACCCATTCATGTGATGGCTGAGAAGCAATGAGGAGAACATTCAGTTGATGACCATTTTTTCACAACAGAAACGAGAAGAGAACTAAATAAAAACTAATATTTAAAAACGAAAACTATGACTAAAAGTATTTGACTTTTCGTCTACAAAAAAACAACAACAAACAAACAAAAATGTCACAGAAGGACAAAAAGAATGTATTTGCTAGGCCTCACAATCCTGTGTGCCTGCATCTCTCTCAAAATGTATTGGAAAATAAAAGATGGGCCAGCTTTCTTCCACAATATCTGATTTCAATGTGTTATTAAATCTAACAAAAATGAAAGACTGTTGTTTTTTATAATAATAATAATATAAAGATAATAGTAAGCAATCTAAAATATCTCTAATTTAAAATAAAATAAAATATCTCTAACAAAAAAATACAACTAAAATTATATTAAATATTTTAAACATTTAATTTACTAAAACTAGACTTAAATGTTTTCAGTTTTTGTCAACTAAAACTAGACTTAAACTACCAATAATTAAATGTCTAAAATGTGACTAAAACTAATACACATTTTAGTAAGAAGACTAAGACTAAAACTAAATCAAAATCACCTTTCAAAATTAACACTGGAGAACATCTGGACCAAAAAAAGGAGACATTAGTTTTTACTGTATTTTTATTGTATTTGTATATACTCTACAAATGTATATTTTATAAGTAATACTATTACAATTATAACCAAGATATCTCATACATAGTCATATCAAATATTATGTCCATTTTATCAGCTCCTTAAAGCTACTTTGTTAGCCTCCTTTCACCTGTTCTTCAATGATCAGGACCCTGCAGAACAGATATTATTTGTGTAGTGGATCATTCTCACTTCTGCCTGACACTGACCTGGTGGTGGTGAGTTGATGGGTGTTGTGCTGGTCCAGACATAGACAGCTTAGTGTCACTACTAGAGTGAAAATAATGCACCAACCAAAGCTTTTCAGCCAAAAGTGTCCTGTGAGCAACAATGAAGTACTAGTAGACCAACACAAACTGTGCAGCAACAGATGAGCAATCTGTGGACCAACAAGGTACTGTAGGTGTATCTAATAGACTGGACATTGAGAGGACCCAGTGTTTAACATCTCAAGCAGCTTGCTTTGTCTGATCCACTCATGTTAGCACAATTCACACTAACACACCACCACATCAGTATCATCTCAGTGCTGAGAATGATCCACCACTCAAATAATAGCTGCTCTGTGATGGTCCTGTGGGGGTCCTGATAATTGGAGAACATGGTGAAAGGAGGATAATAAAGTATACATAGGAGCAGATGGACTACAGTCTGTAACTGTAGAACTACAAAGTGCCTCTAGTCAGTGAAGCTGATAAAATGGACAATGAGTGTAGATACAAGGAGGTCGTCATAATATTCTGATATGACTGTGTATAAGCATATATATATACAGCTCTGATAAAAAGAGACCACTTCAGATGATGTTTTTAGATATTCTATAAACTACTGACATTTTATCCCAAATTCCAAGTAAAATGTTTTTAGAGCATGTATTTATTTAATCAAATGAACAGCTGGTCAAAATCGCATTAAAAAAAGAAAAAAATGTGACTACTTTCAGTAATACAAAGTAAACAGGTTCATGCTCATTTTTAAACAACACACCACTAATGTTTTAACTTGAGAAAGGTTCAATATTCAAATGTTCAAATAATAAAATCAGTATTTGTAGGAATAAGTATGATTTCATCAGTCTTTCACATTGCTGTTGGGTTAATTTATATAATTCCTGTTGTAAGCAGGTTGTATGGTCATTTGGGTAGGTGTTGTGAGGTTGTTATCTAGGGGAAAAAATCAGCCTTCGTTTTGAATTTTTTTTCTCCAACATTTTTTACCATTCTTCTAGAGTGGTGATATTGTTGGAGTGCCTGTTCCACTACTCCTTCATTTGGCTTGCACTGCTGAGGCCCTGAAGACATCTGAAGACTTCAGTCAAAATCATTATAAGAGAGTGTGTTCATCCTACCGGCATCTAAGTAATGCCGCTGGGCAGTTTTTTTCCAGTCATACAAGACCAAACTCCTATTTCTTTGAATGGGGAGAGACGTATATATCCCAAACTCATATGTGCTGATATATTGTGAAAAAAATTGTATCCAAGATTTTTGAGCTCTGAACTGAATATACAGAGGTGTCTGCTTCACAGTGGATAAGGTAGCTTAGTGGTTAGCATGTTCGCCTCTCAGTGCTGAGGTCTTGGGTTCAAGTCCCCATCTGGGTGGTTTCTATGTTCTCCCTATGCCCTCGTGGTTTTTTTCCGGGGACTCCTGTTTCCTTCCATATCCAAAAAGACAGAGATCAGGTGAATTGGCTCTAAATGACCCTGGTGTTGGTGAATGAATGTGTATGTCTGTGTGTGTATATGGTTGGCACTCTGTCCTGGGTGATCCCCTCTAGTGCTCAATGCCATCCTCCAGGTCATTTCCGCTTGAGAGTACGTGTGCATGATTAGCTGTTGCTTCTTGCTGGTGTGTGCAGTTGAGTTCTAAGTGTGTAAATAGAGTGTGTTACTCGTAAAATGATCTTGGGTTTGAGAAAGGCACTGTAGAAGTGTAACATTCATTCATTACAGTTTTTAGAAATTGTATGTTGTTTTATTTTTAAAGCTTAAAATATGTGACTTGACATGTTTGACTCATTCAGTGATTCCTAGATTTAATATTTATGTAATATATATTATGCAATATAGCTTCCACTTTAGCCATGTTTTGACTTCAAAACATCACAATGGGAGTAAACGGGAGTGTGCTGTCAAGTCCTCATATACAGTCTATGGCAGAAGTCTGGACCTGCTGAAGATGTATTTTAATATAATACAGTTAAACTCAGTTGCAAGGTTAATGTAAGATTTTTACCTCCACACCAGTCAGCAGTTGAACACACATTAAAGAAGCACCCATGCATTTATAATTGAGCTGATAGAAAAAAAAAATCTTGGCATTATGTTGCTTCTCCTTCACTGCAAGATGAAACCACTTCCCCTTTGGGATGCTGAAGGGAAGATGAATGGAGAGAAAAATGACTGGAGCCTCATTCCTCCATTTTTGCTCATTCTATTCCTCAATAGTTATTTCTCAGGCAAATCAGCACTCATCTGAGGACATACAATACCATAAAATTAACAATCTCTTTCCAGACCTTTTCACATAGGCAGAATGAGGCCTGGACTATACACAGTTTAGACATTCAAGTGTTTTAAGCAGTAGTTCAACAATTGGGTGTAGAAATGCTTCAAAAGCTTAAAAATGGAGAGGGTAAGAAGGTCAAAATGGCATCAGCAGCAAGCAAAGTTCAGAAACTGATATGATTACACAGACAGGAAGCGTGAGCGAGAGTGGAGTGAAGAACAGCACAGAAGTAGACTTGGATGAAAAAGTGGAACTGATTGACACAAGAAGGCTTTTAGCTGCTGTCTACAGGGAGAGAGAGAGAGAGAGAGAGGAGAGAGTGGAGAAAGGCTTTATTAAATAAGTGTTAATTAAGTGTTTGGTGAACAGGCCAAATGGGCTGCTAATTAAAGTCTACTTTATGCGTGTACTTGATGGAAAAAAAATGTCTCTTAACATATCCAGTAGAGGTATAAACGACTGACAACCTATAAGGTGGCAATTCAAATCCATTGTATTTATATATAAAAATTCAATATATTAGTAATTTTAATGAAAATACACTGAGACAATTCTGTAATTTTGTTTCAGACCAAATTATTAGACTGACTGATTTATTGACTTACATACTCACATACTGACTGAATTAATTATTTATTTACTCACATACTGACTGACTTACTGATTTACTGACATACTGATTTATTTACTGACATACTGACTGACACACTGATTTACTGACATACTGACTGACATACTGATTTATTTACTCACATACTGACTGACATACTGATTTATTTACTCACATACTGACTGACATACTGATTTATTTACTGACATACTGACTGAATTAATTATTTATTTACTCACATACTGACTGACTTACTGATTTACTGACATACTGACTGACATACTGATTTATTTACTCACATACTGACTGACATACTGATTTACTGACATACTGACTGACTTACTGATTTATTTACTGACATACTGACTGACATACTGATTTATTTACTCACATACTGACTGACTTACTGATTTATTTACTCACATACTGACTGACATACTGATTTATTTACTGACATACTGACTGACATACTGATTTATTTACTGACATACTGACTGACATACTTATTTATTTACTCACATACTGACTGACTTACTGATTTATTTACTGACATACTGACTGAATTAATGATTTACTGACATACTGACTGACTTACTGATTTATTTACTGACATACTGACTGACTTACTGATTTATTTACTCACATACTGACGGAATTAATGATTTACTGACATACTGACTGACTTACTGATTTATTTACTGACATACTGACTGACTTACTGATATATTTACTCACATACTGACTGACTTGCTGATTTATTTACTCACATACTGACTGACTTACTGATTTATTTACTGACATACTGACTGACATACTGATTTATTTACTCACATACTGACTGACTTGCTGATTTATTTACTCACATACTGACTGACTTACTGATTTATTTACTGACATACTGACTGACATACTGATTTATTTACTCACATACTGACTGACTTACTGATTTACTGACATACTGACTGACTTACTGATTTATTTACTGACATACTGACGGACTTACTGATTTATTTACTCACATACTGACTGACTTACTGATTTATTTACTCAAATACTGATTGACTTACTGATTTACTCACATACTGACTGACTTACTGATTTATTTACTCACATACTGACTGACTTACTGATTTACTGACATTCTGACTGACTTACTGATTTATTTACTCACATACTGACTGACTTACTGATTTATTTACTCACATACTGACTGACTTACTGATTTATTTACTGACATACTGACTGACTTACTGATTTATTTACTGACATACTGACTGACTTACTGATTTATTTACTGACATACTGACTGACATACTGATTTATTTACTGACATTCTGACTGACTTACTGATTTATTTACTGACATACTGACTGACTTACTGATTTATTTACTGACATACTGACTGACTTACTGATTTATTTACTCAAATACTGACTGAATTAATGATTTACTGACATACTGACTGACTTGCTGATTTATTTACTGACATACTTACTGACTTACTGATTTATTTACTGACATACTGACTGACTTACTGATTTATTTACTGACTTACTGACTGACTTACTGATTTATTTACTCACATACTGACTGACTTACTGATTTATTTACTGACATACTGACTGACTTACTGATTTATTTACTGACATACTGACTGACTTACTGATTTATTTACTCACGTACTGACTGACTTACTGATTTATTTACTCACATACTGACTGAATTAATGATTTACTGACATACTGACTGACTTACTGATTTATTTACTGACATACTGACTGACTTACTGATTTATTTACTCACATACTGACTGAATTAATGATTTACCGACATACTGACTGACTTGCTGATTTATTTACTGACATACTGACTGACATACTGATATATTTACTCACATACTGACTGAATTAATGATTTACCGACATACTGACTGACATACTGATTTATTTACTGACATACTGACTGACTTACTGATTTATTTACTGACATACTGACTGACTTACTGATTTATTTACTCAAATACTGACTGAATTAATGATTTACTGACATACTGACTGACTTGCTGATTTATTTACTGACATACTGACTGACTTACTGCTTTATTTACTGACATACTGACTGACTTACTGATTTATTTACTCAAATACTGACTGAATTAATGATTTACTCACATACTGACTGACTTGCTGATTTATTTACTCACATACTGACTGACTTACTGATTTATTTACTGACATACTGACTGACTTACTGATTTATTTACTCACATACTGACTGACTTACTGATTTATTTACTCAAATACTGACTGAATTAATGATTTACTCACATACTGACTGACTTGCTGATTTATTTACTCACATACTGACTGACTTACTGATTTATTTACTGACATACTGACTGACTTACTGATTTATTTACTGACATACTGACTGACTTACTGATTTATTTAGTCACTTACTGACTGATTTACTGATTTACTTACTGATGTACTGACTGATTTACTGATTTATTTACTCAGATGCTGACTGACTTACTGACTTACTGATATACTGACTAACTGACTTACTGACTGATTTACTGTTTTACTTATTGAAATACTACCTAACTGACATACTGAGTTACTCTCTTAGTGACTTACTGGAATGCCATGCTCATTTCTGATGCTTTTTTTTTATTTTTGAAGCACCATTTCTAATTTTAACACATTACTTCACCCTGAGTTAACCTCAACAAAATTACAGCCTTTAAGCTAACCATTTTACCACTTTTCACCAAAACATGATGAAAACTGCTAGACAAAATGCTTGAGAGAAGCTTCACATTTAAAAATAATAAAGTGACAGTTTAGGGGTAATTGCTAGAGTGGTTGAATTTTCAGGAGGTAGTGCCAGCATTTTTGTTGTTGTTGGCTTTAAGTGTACAGTTTATTCAGCTAGAATATCATAATCTTAAAAAGTTTTTCAATTGAAGATACCCTTCCAATATCTATTTTTGTATAATGAAAATGATAAAAGTACACTGCCATGGCAAATTCTGGGTGACTAGAGTAGTAGTATACATTTCTTTTAAATATAAAATTTTTGCAATCCGACAAAAGAGATGCAGATTTAAAAAGAACTCTATAGGTGTCCCTAACCTTTGTTTATAGGCGGCCTTTACTTATTGCTTTGTGGCTGTAAGTTGGCATATATATATATATATATAGTTTGTTAATTCACTTTAACCTTTATTTAACATAAAGGGCAAAGACACAACTTTCACTGTTTTCAGATACATTCTTCTGTTTGGTAAATATGAACAAATGTAGATATTGATGGCTGCTGCACACTCAAATACAAGTAACAGTGTTCTGAAAGACTCCACAATAAGCAGTTTAACTGGTGACTGGTCATCAAGATTGAGTATTAAAAGAGCATCCATCCAAGGCTTAGTCTTTGCAAGCAAGGATGGTTTGTGGTTCACTACTTTGTGCCAATTTTGGTAAGAGAATTGAGAGTCAGTACAAAGAAAATGTTTCTCAGTGTAAGATTGTAAAGAATTGAGTTCTTTCACCATCAACAGTTCTTTATATCATGAAAAGATTCAGGGAAACAGGGAAGTCTCAGTGCGCAAAAGCCAGGAGTGGAAACTGCTGTAGAATGTGTGATGATCAAGCCTTCAGGTGCTATTGTTTAAGAAACTGTTATGCCACCATGATGGACATAGCAACATGTCACAGGGGTACTCAGGAAAATCATTTTCCACAACAACATCAAGTAATGGGACCTGAAGCTGTATTATGTAAAGCCACATATTACATTAGCACAGAAACACCTGTAAGTTCTTCTGGCCTGAAGTAATCTGAGATATAATGAAAGACAGTGGAGACATGTTCTGTAGTCAGTCGAGTACAACTTTCAGCTTGTTTTTAAGATAAAATATATTATGCATTCTTTGTGTCAAAGATCAAAAAGACCATCCAGACTGTTACCAATGAAAAACGTGCAGAAGCAGCATCTGTGCTGGCATGGGGGTGCATCAGTGCCCACAGCATGGGTGATATACATATATATGAAGGTACCATTAATGCAGAGGCTTATTTTGAGATTTTGGAGAGACATTTGCTGCCATCAAGACATCATCTTTTCCCAGAAGCTCATCAGGACAATGTCAGACCTCATTCTGCACAAGTTACAACAGTGTGCCTTTGTAGACATAGAGTGTGTGTGTTTGACTGGCCTGCCTGCTGTCCACATCTGTCTCCTGTTGACAATGTCTGTCCCATGAAGAGGAGAATCAGACGTTTGTTTCTATTCAACAAATAAAATTAAGTTTGTCCTTGAAAACACTGACAAATCTTTGTCTTTTCAAATGTTTCAAATGACATAACAAATGACAGATTTCATTTTTATTGCATTTTACAAAATGTCCCAACTTTTCTGGAAATGGGGTTTGTACTTGTTTAAATATGAAGGATGAGTATACTGATGATTCAGCTCATGTATCACGATGTTATTGCTATGTATGTGTGTGAAACGGAGAGATTGATTTGTGTCTTATTGTGTTAGTGATTGTGCCGTCAGCCCTGGTGCTCGTATAATCGGATATTATTGCATTTCTCCTGATCTCCTCATTTATTCAAAAGATGACGGGCCTTGACCCTACTGCAGAAAACAGCATGTCACTCAGAGAGAGAGAGCGAGGAAGAGAGATTGAAGAAAAAGGCAAGATGTAGGAGGGGGGGAAAGGGAAATTAATTTGAATTGCAATTTAATTTATTTTCCTCTGAAAATGAAAGTTGCTCGCTGTGTGTGTGTGTGTGTGTGTGTGTGTGTGTGTGTGAGGTCTTGTTTCCTAGTGCGTGGGCCAAGTCCTGAGAGCAGCACTTAAAGATGATGGCTTTCTGCGCAAGACTGTTGGAAGCAAGCGGGACAATTTCATACACCTCCTCTCTCAGTATCACTCCATCCAATCATAACCTTAGTGTGGATGAAAGTGTGTCTGTCTAAAAATGTGTGTGTGTATGTGTGTGTGTGTGTGTGTGTGTGCGCGTGTTTGACTGTGTGTATATGCCCTTGGAGTACTTGGCTGTGCTTCATGCTGTGAGTTGATGTTTGCTGTTTGCGGATGTTTCTCTGTGTGTTTATGACCATGTGTATAATAGATACTCTACTACCCAGCAAACCCATAAGATTGTCACAATGTGGGCTACTTTGTTGTGGCATTGTTACAGTGTTATATGACCAAAGGGAGATATTGTCATTTAAATGTGATGTAAAAAAAACATATTTATGGATCCATAAATGTAGGATCATAAGGGAGCCAAACAAAGCTGGCAGCACTACCACCACGTTGGCAGAAAAGGGAAGTCACACCTGCTTTTTGTTGTAAATAGTTGTATAACGTCAGTGTACATGTGTACTGTTATATGTTCACATTTAGAACGTGTGGTATCATTTTCAATATGTTGATACAGTATGTCAAAGTGAAAAGTCATTGTCGGGTCATACAGGTGATGTTATGCTGAAAACAGTAGTTTTACTGTGGTCTAAAGATCCAAGGTATTCAGAATGAATGTGTGGAATTCAGGAACTCTTCCCGTAAGGGACGTGATATATTTTAATCAATGTACCATTAACTGCAGGGTTCATTTGCAAAAACCAATATCTCTATCTTTGTCATTTTTCAGTTTCTGACATAATGGGAAAATGTCTTTTTGCTCTTGATGTTTTGTGAAAATTTCATAATGACTCTACTAAAAGAAATGGCCCAAAACGACTTCAAAAAACGTCTGGTTCCATTGACTTCCATTAACAGCAAAGTAACAATTTTCCTTCTGCTGTAAAATTACCATCTTGGAGGATATTAGTTTTTGCAAACAACCTCTTCAATTCTTCTTTACTCTTGCCTTGTTTCACATGATATACCAGTATGACTTTTTATTCCACATTTTTGCTGTATTTACATACCGTGTTGGAAGATCAAGGCAAAAAATGCTGAATATGTGCAGAATTAGCTCTAAAAATATCTTAGGGCAGTGTGTGGAAAGTGCACGCTTTATAGTTATCTTGGACTGAGCATTAGGGAATTAAAATGATCAACTTTAAAATACATACATATGAATCTAGTGGGAAACAGCAGTGATAACATGCTTCATTTATTCACTGTTACTAAGGGATTGACTATACAGACACCTTTTCACTGTATGCATAGAGAAATGAATCACCATCAGTAATGAGAGAACCTTGAATTTCAGGTGATCATATTGCTTGGATACATAGACCCACTGCTGTGGTTTCAGCTCTCTTACTGGTGTGAAATTGGTTATTTTTTCTAGTGAATCATTGCCACTTAGTGGGTGATGGAAAAACAAGGTAGAGTATAAAGCAGGTATTCAGGCTTATTTTGTAAATGGCTGTCCTGTGCACAACTAGCTGGCTCTAGCACTATTATGGTACGGAACATACATAATAGAGCAAGCTTTTACCATCAGTCCACTGCTAATATAAAGTAGCCTTGGCCTTTTATTTGCTCAGTTGATAGAATGTCATACTTAAGAAAGACTAAACTTACTTTCAACCTTTAATTGAGCGGTACAAGCAGAACTCATATATTTACATGGGTTTCCACTTGTAGCCAAAACATGTTTGAAGTCCAGATTTTGTTTGTTGGTTTAGAACTGGAGCTACAAGGCTAATGTTGATAACATCCATCCATCCACCCATACATACATACATCCATTCATCCATTCATCCATCCATCCAAAGTTCTGTTACTGCCTGGTGTATTACAGTACGACTTACTGATTTTGTGAACTATAAACAATAGTAAGTTCTCTTCAGGCAGCAGCAGGGCTGAGACTGATCTGTCATGATAATCATTGTTGCTTAAAGCCTCCCATACACCTAACGACTTTGAAAAGATTCTGAAAAGACTTTTAACAGACTAAAGTCTGACACCATCTCACATCTACAGACTTTTTAATCACAGTCGTCGCAGTCTTGGAAACACTGTGTATCTTGCAGGGTCACTAATTTAAAGACTGCAACTAGATTCTTTTGAGATTATTTCCCATCTGCTTTTGTTTTATATAGAATTAATGCAATAAAGAGCAGAATTATTGAAAAATGTGTATTTATTAAAGCTTTTGTTGTATCAAAAATAAGTCAACGCACAATAAGGCCAAGCAAAAAAAAAAAATTGGTGATCATCCTTTTTCACCAAAATTTTGGGTCGGGGGGGAGGTGTTTTTTTTTTTTTTTTTTTTTGATTGATGGTAGAAAAGTATTGCGGCGGCTCTTGGGGGTGTCGGCCAATCAGATGGCTGCGTGTCGTACGGTATTTGCATAAAGTTCTCTTGTGTGTTTATGGGGTCTATTTTGTAATTATTTGGGGTCTTTAAGAGGGGATTTTTGTATGTGTAATGATTGTTAGTTGTAGTCTAGTCTATGAGTTATTTTTAGTGTGTTTTAGTTAAGTTACCGTTGATGTGTGTCTTAGTCCATTTAGTTCGTACTTTCATGCTGTGAAGCTGTGAGCGTTTGCTACTGCACTTTCGTTTTTACTAAGAGAGCAGTAAAAGAGCATTTAGTAAGTAAATGTCTTATCCTTTTTCTTTGTTGTGTTCCCCAACGCTACAGTATGTAGCGAATATTAAAAAGACGTTGAAAACTTAAATAAACCATGTTAAACATAGATCATGTTCTTCTTGAGTGATTTACATATTCAGGGAAAAGCCACGAAAATACTCCTTAGCAAACACAGCGCCAGTTTCACAGAAAGACACACAGACACACACTTGATACTTTTATTTCAAAACTAAACAAGTAATTGTTTATTTCGGTCTCTGGTAAAGATATTGTCTTATTTATACAACCGGCCCTCCGTCTGCTTCTCTGTGTGTGAGTCTGTGCGCACGCTGCGATAATACTTATTATAATATATTACAGTTTAATTTCAGTGTCTACTAAAGCAAAAATTATCCATTGTATTTTATTTCATTAGATAACAGGGAAATGAAACGAATTTTATTGGCCGACTGCAGTGTTTTTACGATGCTGGCCACTACAAAAGCCATGATTTGCATCACAAAAATGACCGGCCATTGGTACTGAAGTGTACTGCACATGTGCAGAATTGATTTGGGATCACGTCTTTGGAAGCATGCGAAATTTGAATGATTCTAATTTTTTGTGTTAAAAAAAAAAAAAAAAAAAAACGGTCGGGTGCTTTTTAGAGGGTCGGGCGGGGATGATCACCAACTCTTTTTTTTTACTTGGCCTAAGACAACGTAGTGCAAAATCTAAATACAGTAACATGTATTACAGATACAGAGCTATCAGAGCTCAAAATACTGTCAACATATGATTCACATCCATTCATTCCTGGTCTTGTGTGTCTGCTCCTCATTTTCTTCAGGCTGTTGGGGAAAACAATAACTTTTAAGATTAAAATTATCGTTAAATAGCCCCATTCAGTAGTGTTTAGTTAGCTAGTTAGCTTTAGCATAGCAAACACACCTGGGATTTCAAAGGCTTCAACAATTTGTCCACTTCCTTTTCGTCTCCGTTGTGTAGTAAATGGTAAAACACTCTTCTACAGTCCAGGAGAACCGAAGTTTCCAAGCTCTACCCGCCAGACATTTGTGTATTTACTATTTGCCTTTGCGGCTTCCCGTAGCTCTCCTATTGGTTCCCAACAGTATTTGCTCGGGTCAAATAGGGGTCAACTCTTACGACTTGTGATAATATTAAACATGTTTGATTTTATCGGAATGCCTCGACGCGAAAAAGACTGACTAAAACTTTCAGTCCTGACCACCTTACACTTAACGATCGAGATGACGTGACTGCAACTCGACTCTAGCAAGACTCTCGTGATTTTAGCCCGACTTAGAAAATTTGTCTGCGATTGTAAAATTGCGTGAAAGTCGTTAGGTGTAAGGTAGGCTTAAGTTAATTCTACATCAGCACTTCCTCCTCGTTGTTTTTATTGATGAAAACAACTGAGTTAGTTAGGTTTGTCTACAGCTCCACTTGGAAAACATACGCTGTGAGTGATCCATTAACAAACATTTAGGAAATGTCTATTTAGGGATGTCTTCATCCATTAACTTTGGTACTGATTAGTCAGTTACACTGCCT